>OOFC01050849.1:31394-42439 GCA_900323345.1 Pseudochromis fuscus | reverse complement strand
GGGTCAGGGGGCGGGAGGTAGCCAAACTTACTCAGCCAGTCCTGGAGGGGAAACAGTAAACACAGGGTTGAACAAATGTCATTCCAGACACGTCAAGGACTCCAAGTATCCTGAAGCTGTCGAGAAGGTCGGACACCTGTTCATGTTTACTGTGTGTGTGGATACTGTGTCTTGTGTGTGTATTTCCCATAATAAAGTACCATACATTATTTGTATGCATGTATATGTCTGTGTAAATGATAATTAAGAATCGAGCCAGATAGAGTGATACTGGAATTGATCCTCTCTCCCAGCCGCCATCACTATTCACCACACACTTGTACCAATGAAAAAAAAAAGAAAGAGTGGTTAAAAAAGTTCGTGAACGACTGTGTTAGACCGCTCAGTTCATTGGGATGCCCCACACATGGTGCTGGATATTTGAGTCTCTAACTGCCAGGCACAGGGGATAGTGATGGAGCTTAACAGTTTCATCAGCAGCAATGAATATTCAAAAGAACGACAGAAAACATAACCACATCTTAAATGCAAATGTAATCTACATATTACTGCCATGCACGTGATAAAAATAAAAGTGCATAAAGGGCAATGCCTTCTACATTTGAGACCAGGGAAGATGGCACCAATCAAAGTAGCCCAGCTGACTGAATTGATTGGTTAGAGGCGACTGATGGATGCATCTGAGCTGCAACTTAAGTGCTGCTCCTTTCATTTCTCTTTCTCTGTATTTTTTTACCACCCAGGTATTTGCTTTGTCTTGTTTCCCTTTTTCCCTCTTCCCTTCATTTATCTCAGCTCGACTAAAGCCTCCACCTCCATCCTCATGATCTGACAGGCAATAAGAGATGGCAGATTTTAAATAGGTTTTTGATCAGCCCTCATCAGAGGTGAGTGACACAGATCGATAGCAAGGTATTCCTTCTGTACTGACAAGACTGGGAAAATCCTATTAGCTGAATCCCTTAGCTTTACCGAAGCACTCTGTGGCCTGATTATTTGCTCTGCCGCCCTTGGGTTGTGCTATCTGTCCAGAGGCCTTTGGAAAAGTTTACAGGAGGATCGAATTGACCGCTGCAGAGGATGAGAAACAACAACAACAATTTCCTGAACCAGTTTCAAACTGTAATGTCAGGAGTGAGGGGGGGAAGTCAGAACTGAAATGACTCTACAAAATAAGGTGCGAGTAGTTTACTATGACCCATGGTTTGGTTTTGTTGTTAAACTGCCTCTAGCGGCCAAAGTGTGAGGCGGTCGCGTCAGCAAAATAAGACACAGGATGTTTTTATTCAAGTCCTCTAGTGTTCACAGTCATATGAAAGCAATGAAAGACAGTCAGGTGTCTTTGTACAGAGGCAGAATAACAACTGTCATCCAAGGAAGGAAGTTGGGGCAAATTGACAGGAAGTTAGAATTTAACAGGTTTCTTTAAATGTCTGTACCATAACTTTAACTGCATGTGAAATAAAGAAACAACAACTCCTGCATCCTCCATCCATACAAACTTATTTCAGCCCAAACCATAATCATTACTTAAACTATGCATGATGTTGTGCACTAAAAACGAATAGAGGTTTTTTTCACCATAAGGAGGTTATTACTTTATTTTTAACAGGGATTTTTAACAGAGAGGAAATGTGTTCCTCCACAGCAGCACAAGGGGAGCAAGAGGATTGAGAATTGAATGTATTCATCTCGGATAAATAATGAAAAATAAAAGAAAGCATACTAGACAATATGCATAGTAAATGTGCAATGAAAACAAATACCAATAAATTGTAGCAGGTGGTGAGACACCTCCAGAAAGAAATTATTTGCCATGTGGGATTCTTGTTCATTGTCTTTGACATTTTTCCTACAGCATATTGATTGGTCAGGATGGTGGTTATATGTTTATATATTACATCTGTATGCCATCCCTAATGACAAACTCTGTGTGTGTGTGTGTGTTTAAACCTTTGAAATCTGCCGACAAGTTCAGTAATATGCCTGAAATTGCTGTATTATATACAGGGATACCGCTGTGTGTAGGTAACACTGGGAGCACTTTTTAAAGGCTGAACACAAATCATCCTAAGTTCAAATAGAGAGACAGAAAAAATCAGACATAATCAGGAAAAGAACAAATACACTAACTACAACTACACAGAAAAATAGTAACATTTGACTCTTATCGACAACAGGCAGTGACAACTCATAAACAAAATTACAACATAGAAAACAAAGAGGGAAGTCACAGAAGACTATAATTAAATTAAATACATTTCAAATTTAATAAGCCACAAAATAATGATGCATCACCCTTAAAATAAAGATAAGAGAAATAAATGAGAGCAGTGTGGGAGAAAAACAGAGAATCTGGCATGTAAATAAAATCCATTCCCTTCAACTCTCTGATTAACACTAAGGGGACAGACAGACAACTGTCTAATGTCTAATTAAGATACACAGTTATACACACAAACACACACACGCACAGTGTCTAACACCCTTGTATTACTGTACAGCATCCCAAATGAGAAAGTGTTTTTACAGGCTGTGCTGCTACAGTTGTTACTTCTCCGCCTCTACAATTGCTGCAATGTTTTTACTGCTGTGCTGTGTTCAGTATAAAATAAGAATTTGGGCTCTAACTTTTTTTAACACCACAAGTGTGAAGTGCAACTAAAGCATCATGCTGAGTGGCACAGAGTTCAACTAACTGGTTTCAAGAGACGAAACCTAAGAGTAAAGCTTTTCTTATTTCACTGCCATTCCAGTAATTTACTCATGAATGTATGCATCACAGGGAGTTCAGCAGGAATAATGACGCACAATGCAAAATGTAGGCTTGGAAAAATGAAAGGAGAGATTTCATTTAGCTGCTCAAAGTTACAAAATAAGACGCCAGATCAGGCAAAATAATAAATAGTCCAAAGAACAGAGGTGATGCCAGGAAACACAGGAGGATCATATAAAAGAGGAAGATGGGGATACACAGGAACCAAGTGGCACCAAGAACAGGGAAGAGTATGTATACAGGAGAGGCCGATGAGCTGAGTGGAAACAGATGAGCTGAGCAGGGGAGGAAGGTCCTGTGGGGGCAATGGAAGTGGGAGTGGCTAGAAAGCAGTGACAGAAGTGTGGGTAAAAAGCAGAGACTGTGTTTAAAAGATGGATGTATCCACCATGACGTCACCCATTGGTTTGTGGATTAGGGTATCAGGAGTTTGGCATTTGGCCATTTTTTGCAACCAGAAGTGACCATAGTTGGATAGTTGGGTAGAGCTGGGGAGCAGTGAGGGGGCGGAGCATCTAAAGCAGCCTGTCAATCAAACCAATCATTGCCCCAAATATTATTTTCTAACAGACCACCAGGACATTGACAGAAAGAAGTGACTTTTGATAATGACAGTATTTTATGAGTGAAGTTGAGAATTTTTTAAATGGAAATCTATTGAAGCAACATTTTTCAGAGTCATTATTGATGTTGTTGAACTTTTTTTTTTTGGCACTTTTCAGATCCGGTGATGATGTTGATATCGTTCCAAGCTGTCTATGGTTATAAGAAAACAGATGGATGAGAGAAACGGCAAAACCAAGACAAAATGAAAGTCAAACCAAAGGGAATATGACAAGAAATAGGCAGAACCACAGGAATCTGTGGAAGAAAAACAAAGGAGATGGCACAAATGAAAGTTGTCAAAAATAATTTTAGACTTGAGGGTCATCTTAAGAAAACAGACAGGAAACTCTTTTCAGAGACACGACGCCTTTTATCAGAAGTCACACTTGATATAAGTCTGTCTCTTTTTTTGGTTGTCATGTGCTGTCTGTCTGAAGAGTAAAGACAAAAAAAGCTTTTTTGCAAATTGTTTTTCCCTCTCACTCATTTTGCACTTCAGATGTGTGTGTGATCCATCTGATTGAGCACAGAAGCATCTTACTACACAATCAGCTACAATAGGACTGCCTTCTGCAAGTGAGGGAAAGCACAGTCTTGTGCTGGGATTTGATCAACAAGATCAGATAACACATCAAAATGAGTGAAAGTGAAAGAGAAATAAGCAGCAGCATTTAAATTAAGTTATCTGGCCTCCATTCTTCTCAAAACTAATGATTATCTGGTTTTAAAGGAAGACATTTGGGAGTATTAACGAAATGAAAGCAACTTATGAAATGCAAAAAGTGAGGGACTACTATGGAGATCAAGTTTAGGTTTAATGAGCACAGAGTCACAACTTCACATCCTCTCTCTGAAAATGATCAGACGTAGTGTTCATTTGTTATCAGATTGCCTCCCATTATTTGAGCAGTCCTTCTTTATATGCATGGAAATAAAAGACAGATGCACACTCCACTGAAGGCAAACAGGCTGCTTTTCAATCACACAGAAACGTGACCACTAATGTGCCTGTATGATGAGAAGAGTGGGTCGCATGTGGGATAATGACACACTTTACTGATGGGGGATATTATTTTCCTATCTGTAAGATTAGTGACAGCACTGAATGGAAACAGCTAAAACAAACTAACAAAACTGTATTTCTTCGCAGTGCTGGTTTAGCCGCAGTCCAGCAGCAGCACTGGAGCTGCTATTCAGTGACTTCAGCAGGCAAATGCTTGCTGAAGTGGGGCCATGACCTCTCGTTCCAGCCCAGGCCCAGGGGGTCTGGATCACTTAGCCTATTTGCTGCTCAAATGACCGGCTCGGTCCGGGGGTGTTATCATTCACTTTGACTGGTATGTTAAAAACTCCCCAAATACACACAATAAAAAAAGTCTCTTATAGAAATGGTTTTTGGTATTTTGTCCACACTAGACCAAACACTGGTATCCTTTGGGTGCAGGAGTTAAAATGCAGTCCTTATTGTTTGTTATAACAAACATTTTTAAAACTTAAAAGACTGATTCGCCCAGTTATAGCTTGAAACTATAACTGTTAATACTTCCTATGTGAAGGTGACTCAGAACGTTGAGATATGAGAAATGATCTGATCGCACTCTCATGTTAGTATGAGAAATATGAAGTTACTACCACTTTCTTATTTTAGACCAAAACCAGAGAAACAGCTCACATAGTGCTGTCCACCGGTTAAAAAAAATACATCTGCAGCTCACTAATTAACATGTTCAAGCTCACTTAAAAGTGTAAAACTGCAAATTTGCTGTTTGATTGGGTGATTATCCGAGTCTCTGGTGGTCCTTAGGAGACACAGTGTCTTTAATGGATTTTTACTGATGTAATTTAGTGTTTGGAGAGAGCATTATTCTCTTTCACGCATTAATCTTTGCTAACAGTGAATTTTCCTCAAACTGTTCCTCCTTTCCGTCATTTTTGAGGGTTGCTTGTTCAATTTTTAACATTTAATGATAAACATACTTAAATTCATACGGACTACTTTACTTCATATTTTACAGTGATCTTGTGTAAAATGTATCATCTTTGTACCTCCAGTGCAGTGCACAACAACAGATCCATTTTCCTCCCTCATTCATCCTTTGAATGGCAGCGTCTGTACAACATGTTACACATCAAGGCTAAACTCCCTCACTGATAATAAGCCGACTTTTATCAGTCCCTGTGTATTTCACAGGAGCCACAGCAATATGATGCACTTCACTGTGGTACAATTATGCACTGACTGTAGGAGCAGTGGATTTTCCTCAGCATGTATCCCCACTTGATTTGACTCTCTGCCTCGTGGGATCTTTTCTAACAAATCTTCATGTCTTCACTGTGAGCTCTTCTATTTTTCCCCCCAATTGTTGGCCACCTTGAGTCTGCTGGTTGGACGATGTGATGATATATGAGGTGAGACAAGAGAAATTTGTCAGCTGTCACTGTTTATACTGTGGTGGCTTTCCCCTCTCAGTCGTGTTTAAAACCAGAAAGCAGGAGACTGTTTTTAATTTTTGTAAAATGTGACGTTTTGTTTTCTCTCCTGTTCATTTAAAAAGAAGCTCCACTAATTAAAATGAACATGGTATTTGTGACCTATGAGCATTTGAGAGTCCTGCAGGGCTCATAAATATATCTGCATTTTGCAAGGTACAATTATTTGTTTAAAAAGGAAAAAAAAGTGATGCCACTTGTGAATAATGCTGCTTGCTTTTAAGGAAACAGGCCCCAGGTCTTTTCGGATTGGATTGAATTTTGGATTTACAGGTTTTTTTTCATTAATGAAGTACTTTGATGAAGTACTTTGATCTTGGGTACTTATTTCACTAGATTAGCGAAAAAATAAATTGTTATTTATTTCTTTTAACAATTGGCTTTCTAGGAAATGTGCTCTGGCACAACATCAGTGGTCTCAATTACATTTGGCAAAGCAACTCCTGAAAGCAGTGCTACAAGTCAGATAGTTCATTTAAACACATTTAAAAGAGCCTTGTGGAGTTTTCTTGTGAGTTTTTTCTGACTATACTGGGGCATTGCAGTTCTTACCACATTACATCCATCCATCTTCTAAACCTGCTTATCCACTTGGGTCTGCAGACTGTCCCAGCTGGCACTGGGTGAGCGGCAGGGTCCACCCTGGACAGGTCGCCAGTCCATCGCAGGGCCAACACATAGAGACAAACACACACACACCTACGGTCAATTTAGAGTTGCCAATTACTCTAACAAGCATGTGGAGAATGGGAAGAAGCTAGAAAACCCACGTAGGTACACGG
The DNA here is from genome assembly GCA_900323345.1 of Pseudochromis fuscus. Lineage (NCBI taxonomy): Eukaryota > Metazoa > Chordata > Actinopteri > Pseudochromidae > Pseudochromis > Pseudochromis fuscus. The sequence continues at coordinate 35,785 of OOFC01050849.1, read as the reverse complement.
AGAACATGCAAACTGCCACATTACAGACACCTCTATATACCCAGTATGTGCTACAGTATGTGGATGTGATGGATAATTTACTGCAGCAATTCTGAATCTTGGTCACTGTAATCTTTAAATACAACAAAGTTACAAGTAGAAAAGAAGCTACAACATCAAAAAAATGATGAAAATACCCAGATTGAACAAGCACCGCACCTATAAAACATCTTGTTTAATGTTGAGATCAAGAAAACCAGTTTGTCATTGATAGTATGGTATAGTATTGAGGGTATATTCTGGTATATTTATAGGATCCATGTATAGGACTTGCTGGAGATGGGAGGCTGTGCCGACTGATGCTCAAAATGACTAAGACTTAATTCCTAATTAAATGGCTGTGAACAGAGAAAACACACTGAGACAACCACTCATTGTCTCCCTGCAATCGTGCTGCTAAAGCAACTGAGTAGATAGTGTTGAAATAGAAAATCAAGCTTCATGTGTGTGAGACACTGATTAATGTGGGCGCAGAATGGAAGAGTCGCCGGATTGCTGATGCATCAGTTATTAGCGCGGCTTTTGAAACAGGAGGAGGTTGAGACTAAAAAGGGAGCGCGTGAGGGTGGGTGATGGGAAAGAAAATTATCTGATTGGTCACATGTGACTTTGCTTTCATGTGTTATGTGGATGAAATGACATTTTTAAATCCGTTTCACCCCCCTCCTCTGAACTCAAAGGGGTCGAGAGCTATGAAAACTTTCTTCAATGCGAGACTCGGGTCAAAAGCGGGCTGGGTGTTTTTCTCCGTGCCAGGCCCTTTCCGACTGCAGAAAAAACATGTAAACGGCAACAACTAAATTCTGAGTTCAGCAGTACAGGCCATCACTGAGAGCCTGTGTGGACTGAACAGAGGTTTAACAAGCTGAGACTCAGCAAAGTAAACAAGCTGTGTGCCGCACTCCTCGCCAGATGTACGCTGTGGTGTGCAGTTTGTTTGCCAATCCAGAAGAGGAAGCAGAAGAAGTGATTTAGCCTTTTTCTGTGTGGATGGAGACCTTTACCACACTGACCTAAACACTGCAGTGCTGTTAAAATTAGCCATGCGAGTGTGGACTTACTGCAGCTCTGTGGCATTTTCACACCTGCACCAACCTCCGCACACTGATCAGTGTCCGGCACCAACATCCAGTTTGTACAATATCACACCATCAGACTGTAAAAACTGCACTGCCTGTCCACTGTGTTGAACCTCACATCCTCGTTCTAGTCCTGCATTGTGAGGCTTTGGCCGCCAGTCACACATAATGAGTTCTGTCGCTGTGGTATCAGCACAACATCTCTCTGAGCTGAATCCTTCATCCCACAATACCTCTGTACTTAGCCCTGATGAACAGCTGCAGAGTCCCTTCTTCTCCAGCCCTGCTGACAGGTAATGAGTCATCGAGACACATTTGACCCTCAACCCCTCTGACTCTCAAAGGGTCACGAAGCAGCACAGTCCATTACAGTGTTTACATTGTTCCCTATTACCTTGAGGAAGAAGTCAGATCAGTGGACGACCACTTGGACTTTTAAAAGGTTGTGAAGTTGCACCAGTGTTGAAATTCTTTGAAAAGGGAGCACTGTAGCATTAAAAGCTCCGAGATACCATCTTGTGAGTCCATTAATTAATGCCAATTAAGGCTGAGGCTGCCTCTTGTCTCTCGGGTGCTTTTACTCAAGCTGACAAAACGTGAAGACTTTTTACCTTGCGGGAGAAAAACTGCAGAAAATGTTACATTTAATTCACACAATGTAACAGTCATAAAAAAAGCATATAGCCTCTGATGTTAGAAAGCTTGGCAATCTACTGGGGCATCATTTGGTTTCAGTTTGAGCATTACAATATGAGAATGAGACAATTTTTCATATACTTTGCTTCTGGAGGACTGAGCTGGACTGACATCAAAGCGTCTTTATAGATATATTTACATTGTTTCACCCTTTACGAGGACAGCAAACAAAAAGAATGAGTGAAACAAAATATCACCAAATACACACTGCAAAAACTGGAAAAATCTCCCAAGCTCAAGTTGCAAAAAACAGGATACAAATGGCTACAAGACAGCTTAAGATATTTGGAGACAAGTTAACAATGTAAGTTTCTTTGTTTAATGTGCTTTTATTTTGAAGTGGCAAGCTAGTAAAAAGCAAATATCTGCAATAATATCTGACTCATACAATCAGGATGACAACACAATGTATTTTCCAGTTTCAAACCTCAGTCCACGCCAGAAAAATACTGACATTTCAAACTTCACCAGTGACCAGGAAAGTTTCAATCACAATCTTTGACGTAAGATCTCCGCATGCTGATAAAGATAAGACAAAAATCAAACAAAGAAAGATTATTTTTAATTAAGAAACAGCTTTGACAGAGATCTCAGTCTTTTAAATTGTGGTAAAAAAAAAACAACAACTGTCAACTGAAAGCCAGTAAACACACAACGCTCAGATGTAAATGTCTCGCCAGCGAGGACATTTCTTTCAAATGAATTTTATCAAAGCGTTCCGGGGCATTTGCAACAGGCGCAATGATGCTATCGTTATTCAAAGCAGTTGTAAGAGCTTCCCGTTTTCTATCACCAGCTTATTCTGAGAGATGGTTTACTTAAAGTATTACACTGGGATGATGTAGGATCCAAGGAATGAAAGCTTGCTTAAGTGTGTTTGACTGTGGGAGCTCCTGAAACCATTCCAAAGGCATATCTCGAGTGTAAACACAATTTACCGAAGAAATGAAGGATTTAGTCTCATTTGTGCAAACAGATAAGGTCAAAGAGGGAGAATACAGGGGGATAGAAAGAGAGGGAAATTGGGGGTGACATGCAGCCTGAATGACACATTTAATCGAACAGAAAATTGAGGCTGGATTGCCAGGCGGTAAAAGAGTGAGAATTAATCCAGGCCCAGGAATCATCTGTCTGCTTTAATGCATTTCCCTCGGTTACCTTTCCTCTCACTGCTCTAAACTGAGCATGACCTCGCTCTCCTGTGCTGTACCTTGCTGTGAATGTGTGTGTTCGGGGTTTACAGCTTGTTTGAAGTCCTCCGAGTGGTGCTTGAGTTTTTTAAAAGCCACGCTAAAACAACTCTCTGAGAATCACTTTTGTCACCGGTTTTCATGAACTCTCACTCGCCGCACTGGCCTTTTATCATTTGTTTCTTTTTTTACTATTCAGCAGTTGAACTGAAGTATTGTAGGTGTTTCTCAATTTGGATAAAGGCTGAATTAAGTTTTCTTAGTGTAACAAAAGATGTGTCCAGATTGTGGATTGAGAGAAAGAAACCAGATACAAGAGTTTTCATTTTTAATATATCAAAAGCTCCAATCGGGTGAACAGGCAGTACAGCTGAATTTGAATCGATGTTTTGATGATAAAAAGCTCACTTTGTAAAGGATTAAACAAAACATTGAACTCTCAGAATAATACTTTCTGAAAAATCAAGTAGTTTTAAACATTGTTGCTTCATGGATGGAGTGAGTCATCCAGACCTGTGTCTTCAGGCAGCTGTTTTTGTGCTGCCAGTGTTCATCTTCTGTACAAACCCAATCAAGTTCAGGGTTGATGACACTCAGTGTGATGGGTATGAAAACAAATAAAATCAGGCCCCCCCCTCCACTGCACTCGAGATGGTAGCGGTTAAAACCAGTTTAACTTTTACAACACCAAGGTGGTCATTACTGTCACTTCTCTCTCACTAGCCAATCAAAATCAAGGAGGAGGCAGGACTTAAAATATCAACAACAGAAGAAGAGAAGAAGCAGAGGAGAAGTTCATCCTGGTTGCCACTGACTCTCAAGTTATTACATGGCTTTAATTTAATATACCGTATTTTCCGCACTATAAGCTCCACCTAAAAGCCTTTAATTTTCTCAAAAACCGACAGTGCGCCTTGTAATCCGATGCACCTTATATATGGATCAATATTGGTTAATTACAGCTACCGTAGTCAGGGGGCGTATATTGTGATTGCACTAACGTTTGATTTACCGTAGCGGTATCAGACTGTTTCTTTTACGTGTTTACTGAATCAGGGAAAAGTTCCCTCCACGTTTGTGATGTACTAACTACGTGATAAAAAGTTGCACTACCTGTTGTACCTTGCTGTTGGTAAAAGATAATACTACGTCACTGACGTTACGTCATAGAAAAAAATAAAACAGCTGTTCATGTAGCTTTGAACTGTGACAAATGGAGTTGAAAATACATTGTTTTCAATGAAGGCGGTGCAAATACCAGTAAGAGCTACTGGTACGTACGGGACCGTATTGTGAATGTACTACCTTGTTTTGGGAGTGAACGGAGTTGTCAGAACGTTGGTTTGTTTTCTATTAATAAAGTTTGACTGACTGACTTATCTGACTT
>OOFC01050849.1:19870-31374 GCA_900323345.1 Pseudochromis fuscus | reverse complement strand
CTGACTGACTTATCTGACTGTTTTGTTGACATTCACTTTAGCAGCTTCATCTAGATGGATGATAACACAACCCCAGACACTACAGTAGTTTCTATTCTATGCACCTTATAATGTGGTGCGACCTATATATGAAAACAGTTTTATAATAGGTCATTCATTGAAGGTGCACCTTATAATCCGATGCACCTTATAGTGCGGAAAATACGGTAACTATATTTTAGATAGAAAATAACAGAAAATAATCCATAAAGTCATCATCACAGATACATTTCTGTGCTTTGTAAAGGGAATAATTTGCCAGTATTCACCTATTCACCATTTTTGTGGAACATAAATTAGACTAATACGACTCTATATGTTGTAAATATTTCCTGTAACAGTTTTGAAATGTTATGGTCTTTTTTTATTATTTTGGTACAGGACACTTCAATGCTTTTTTTGCTGCTTTGTGATTCTCACCAGTTATTGCTTGAAACTAAATGTCAGGAATTTTGTGCACTCTTCTTCCTAAAGTATAACTTTTTAAGTAAAATTAGAAGAAAATCTCACATTTTAAGTCATAAAGATAGTTTGTGTGATTATTGTCACTTTATTAGACTTGACAATTACCACTGTGTTTCATAAATAGCTGCTAGTAATCAGAATAAACTGCACATAGTGTGTAGTCTATGTGTAGTTCATTGCTCATTTATATTTTCTTCACATATCTCTTCTCTTTCTATTATTAGATCCATATTTTGAGTTGTTCTTTTTCACAAGAGGACGACTTTAGTTATAATCAGAAGCGATCAATAGAGTACTGCCTGCAGAGGAAGGAAAAAAAACTTTTGATATGTGCAGGAACCATAAATCCAACTGAGTCCAGCTTAAATCACTCACTTCTTTTAAAAATCTGGGTATTATTCAGATAAAAAAATAATTAAAAATGAAAAAACAAAGAAAAGATCCTTATGTTACTGAACAGCTTTACATCTCTGGCCCAGTTGATATTTTTAGCACCATTTGAGCATTTATTATTTAATATTTCCAGGAAAGCCACAATGGATATGACACAAAGGACCACCCCTGCTAAAAAGACATGTGACACAGTAGGCGTCAGAAATAAGACAGTCTAAGCTCTTATATCCTTTTGTGGACACCAAAGAACAATTGATCTGCAGATTAATAGGAAGGAAAACATCATGTGCTCACTATAGGGCTGCAACTAGCAAGTCGATTAATCATCCTCTATTGAAACTATTAGTCGACTAATGGGACTATGAATAGTTCTCGTTCAGCTATCAGCTTTTAAATTCAGCATGAGGTTGTTTGAATGATGTGATAATTAATAATAAAGACCAGAAAGATACTTCATTCAGAAATACATCTATTAATCAACTTTGTAGCTGATCAGCTGCTACTGATTCAAAAAGCAAATAAAAAAATGTCTCATTTCTTCTCGAAGGGACAGGCTCAGTGTCCTAGAAATACATTTTTAAAACAAAAACAGACAAGTAATCTTTTTTTCGTCAGTGTATTTAGCATCAGCCACCACTGTGTTGTTGACTTGCTGCTGAATTGTGTAACTCTGAGCAGAGATAGGAAGGAGGAGAGATACCTCACTCCTTTTAAAAACACGTCTGGTGAGAACAGTCAACAAGTGAATTTGTCAGCGACTATTTTTATTGTTGACTATTGTTGCACTCCTACTCTCTAGTGACCAAACCTGTTTTTGTTTGTTGAAAGACAGCATGAGCATCTACACAAGCCAGCTTCACTGAAAAGGGTCTTTCCACTGAGTCAAAAAGTGACAGTGTCATCATAAAAAACACAAGTTACACTGAGATAAAACTGCAGTTTTTAGCTGACACGGACACAGGCAGACATGGAAATGTGCAGAATTTGATTATTGTCCCACTGAGGTATCACCTGAGGAGACTTTATTTTCAGTTAGAGTGAGTTATACTCTAACTGTATTCCTCAAATTGTATGCAGTGAACAGGAAAGATGGGAAATGGTAGACAGGATTGCATACAATGAAAGTCAGTGAGATTCCACCCGACTATTTTGCAAGCAGATGGCACACGCGCCACCCTGCTGAAACACTAAATCACATCACTTCAGGAAGTATTTTGCTCTGCAGCAGACACAATGTGCATATAATGGGACACAAGTCTGACTTGTTGAAAGAATGCAGCACACTCTGATGGATGTGCTTATTCTGACACCCGGTTTCCATTCAGCTGGAGGTGTGAATGTCATTTCCAAGACACTTGTGAGGAAAATCTGTCCTAATTTGCATGTTTGTATGTGTGAGAGCGTGACAACGAGGATTAAAATGTGACTGTAAGTGAATCATTTAATCCCTGGCTTAGGAGCAGCTGGTTGTATAGAAAGCCGAGACTCAACTCCTGTCTGTTCCTGGAAGAAGCAACGAGGAAGGTGAGGAGACGGAGACGCCAAGATGAAGAGGTCGAAAACCAAGAGGAGAGAATACAGGGGGTGAATGAAACAGAGTGAGGCGCCTAGGAGTAGAGGAAGAAGCATCAGCTCACAGGGAAAAGAAAAAAGAAGTTGGATGAAGACTGTGAAAAACTGAAGAAAGGAGGAAAAACACTGTGTGATTCCCTGCAGAACAAATACAGGTTATTGGATGGACAGCCAATCAGGTCAAGTCAAATTTGATTTAGCCCAATGTTACACAGTATGCCTCAAAGGGCTGCACCAAAATGATACTGATGATAAAAACAAGGGCCTTTTGTAAGACAAAGTTACACAGTGCTGCATGGAGGCGACATTAAAATATAAAGGATCAAACCAATTCAATTCATTCATGCCAATTTATCATAAAGTCATCTCAGCTCAAACCTGTACAGTGTTATCAATATAAAGACACATTCACGCTACAAGCAATGCAAATTTTTGTTCTCGTGATTGCAAATTTCACCACACGCAAGTAACAGCCAATAGGACTATTTTTCCCAGTAACCGTGGCGACCACCAGTTCCACCATCAACAATGAATGAGATCACAAATATTGCTGCTTTTACGTGATGTGGACGTCCCAGAAACAGCAGAAAAGCTCCTCTCGTTCTCGGTTAAAGTCGTGTCATAAAGTTCTGGTTGGCCACAGATAATCAAATGTTTCTGCTTAGTGACGTCGAGGAATCGCAGCGCTGAATGGTTTTCGCGGCAAAAATTTGTTGCTCAAATTAACACTTTTTTAACCTTGTGTTGCCCTAATCAGCACTGGGATTCCCTGATTGCATTCGCTTATTATGTAATAGCATTGCACGAGAAATTCACGTAGTGTCCTGTGTAAACACAGCTCAACAAAGAAAACTCAACAGTTCCCTGTAAGTAAGCACTGCAAGTTGGGTGAGTTATTTATTTATCAGGCACAGTTTTGTATGTACACTGTGGATGCTCACATTCACTTACATGTGTGTGTTTAGGATCCCTGCTGGTATTGCATGTAGAGAGGAATTAGATAAAACCAGCACGTATTGCTAATGATTCTTTGGTTTACAAAGTGAAATAATAAAATGCAGAGCTATGTTTCGGTGCGATGCAAACAGTGGCGTGTTTGATGATCTGAAAAATATTTTTTTCAGTGAGTGTGTGAACCTCTTTGCTGAGACTGTTAATCACTGGCTTGTCAGAGGATCTTGTTTGCCAAGGGCAAAATGTACTTAATCTTTGCCAACAGCAACTCACCCACATCTTGGAGAGGCCAGAAAGATGCACCAGTTGCCTTGCTGTGGATATTCAAGCCGTATGAGTCTAACATTTTTCAGTCAGAGGATACGTAGTGACTGATGAAGCCAACAAAAAAAAAACCAACCAAGCCACAGAAGAAAAACAACTGGGGTCACAGATGTGTATTTAGTTCTGTATGTTCTTTCCACTTCCACAAAGTGTATCTCTCCCAGTTTCCAGTTTCCAGTTTGTATATCCCATCAGGACAGATTGGTGGCTGGGTTGTGATTTTTGTGATTGAATGCAGTAGCAGGAGATGCAAAGAAGAAAGAGGACTTAAAAATGTCAGCAAGACAGTGAAGATAAACAAACTGATGGAACCAATTAGACCAGCCCCCTGTAACTGGAGCTTAATTTAACAGGCAGAAGTTTCAGTGGCTCCATTGAGGGGAAAAAAGGCCCCAAACCGTCTTTGAAGTTCCTCTCTGTGTGAGTGGTAATGTGGCATGGCACTGAGCCAAAACCCAACAGACACGAGGACTGACTAAAGCCCAGGCCAGCGTCCCTTGATAGTGATTATAAAAGAGACGGCTGTAAAGTTACACTCAAACACACAAACAAATGTGTCTGGTAATTTTTAACTACCTTCAGCTTCAGCCTTACTAGTACCAGGCTAGATGCTCTTTTGCCTTCAGAGCTGCCTTCATATGTTGTGGCACAGATTTACCAAGAGTCATGCTGCTGCAGACTGTGGGCAACAGCTTTATAATGGGAATCTCCTCTTTTGAGAACTGGTAACTGTGGAGACCATCAGTGAACTCATTGTCATGTTTAAGCAACAATTATATCACTGTTCTGATGCTAAACTCTGAATGTAGACGAGAAAATCAAAAGTCATCACACCAGGCAGGGATTTTCCAATTTGTGTGTCCACTGTGTCTTCAGTTTGATGTTTTTAGGTGACAGCATCATCGCTTAAATCATCTTTTTCCTTATGTTATTCACAAGGAGCATGGAGTTTCTGAATGGTTGATGAGCATTTGAACCTGTTTATCTGTCTGTCGATTTATGTACTTTTCAGATTGCACAGGTGTTAATGTGCGACTACAAATTAGAGTCTGAATTTTAATCTTTTTTTTATCTGTGACTACACATGAGGTGTAGTCACAGATCGGTTGGAGTTCTTTCTCAGTAGTGCAGTTGTGCTCGAGGTGAATCGATGATGTGTCTGAATGCAAATTGTGTTTTTTTTTTTCTTTTTCATTGCTTGACTTCTGAGAAATCTCAAACATCATCACAGCAAAAGGTCATCCACCATTATATAACTTTTTTTCTGTCAAAAACTCAGCTAATCAATGTCACAGGTAATTTGTTTTTAATCTCTGTGACCTTTGGGGATATGGGAAAATATCAATCAAATGCACTTTACTGAAAAACAGAAACTGTATATATAATAAAGTCTTATTGTTTCTACTAGTGTATTCATTCAGTGGGTAAGAGATGAAATCCATGTTTGTAGCGGCCTTTTTAAAGTTCAAAGCTGTGGGAGGAAATGCATACATGAGGATGTATTTATGGACTGTTCATGCACATGCTTCATAAAGCCCTGAAGTAGCTCCTACGTGTTACTATAGCGATCCTCACAAAGACGTCGCTCCGGCTTCAGCTGAGGAATGTGGGCAACTGGTGTGTCCGCGGTTACTATGCACATGCAAAAATACACAGACAACATGTAGACACTTGTGTGTGTGTGTGTGTGTCCATTTCAACATGTGTTTTAGTTCTATTTTTAAAGCCCAGCCTAAAAGAGCATCGCGCTATTCTTGACATTAACACAAATGCAAAATTAAGCCAGATCGCAGTTCACACACTCAAATAAACTGCAATTCACACACAGTCACGAGTGCCACTTGAAATTCTGCAGACAGTTAGTGGCTCATTATATTCACTTGATAGGAAGTTGAGTATCAACACCGGACGAGAGAAAGTAGGTCTAATTGCCAGTGATAGTTGGATGGAGACGCAGCTTATCTCTGCCACCCACTCAATCTCACTTGGTCTTCCTCCCGCTCCCGTAATTCTCTTCATTTCACTTGGACCTTCAGAGAAATGGGATCATGAACACATAACAGTCTTGAACTTGACTCCAAAGATGATAAGCAATCATCCTCATCCATGGGATTTTCCCCTTTTTTTTTTTTTTTTTTCTCCAATCATCTGCTCCACTTGTTAAGAAATGCAGAGACAAAGTATGAGATCACCCATGTGGCAGTGACCAACACACACACACACACATTTTATAGAAACACTGACATGCACACACACCAAAACCACTTTTATTATAATTCTGCCAATTTCTGCAAGCAATTTCAGAGGAGCTTTGTTGTTGCTTTCGGGTTTTCTTGATCGTGCTATTAAAGCCGTCTATTGGCAGTTCAGTTGGCGGGGCTATAGATTATTTTAGGCTCCAGCGTATGAGCCAGCATAACACCAGAAACCACTGTAATTACAAGATCTAGTCAGCCCTTTGAATAGCAACGGCAACCAAAAACCTTGATCTGGTCGAAGACAAGAAGGAGGGCGGGGCTCCTAGGGTTAAAATAGATCTGTCCACATGGAGTTGATTTGAGGTTTTCTATATGGGGAGCCCAGCAGTGGGCCTGCACAAGTAATGAAGTCAAGTTCAAGCCAATGGAAAAAGACTATCGCGTGCGGCTCTGTTGTGGAAAACAGCGCTCACTCTCCCACAATATTAAATCCATCACTACTGTAAAATCAAACAGAAATAGATGGGACAGAAGTACAAATGTGTTGGAGATTTTAGATATCCACACTTTTCTTTTGAAATAAAAAAAGCCAAAGGAAACTGATAACATGCAGCCCAGAGTTCTTGAGCAGCAGCAGCAGCATTGTGCCACAAGCCTAAATCATTTTATTATTCCATAAAGTCACACAGCAGAGGAAGAGTGAATTAGTTTATGTGCAGAAAACTCACATGCAACACATGGTAATGCTTTGAAAGAGCACCAGAGGCTAGTTTGACAAAGTTATTCTACACTGGACAGTAGAGTGAGGCAGTCTTAATTGAAGTTAGACACATCCCCGCTCTGTTAGAGGCCTGCACTGTGGAGACGTTTTTGACTGTTTTAGTCTTCTGTTTTCAGCTGGAGTGAACAGAGAGTGTGTTGATGTGGCTGCATGGTGGTCAGCTTTGTTTTTGTAGTTTGGGAAAAAGAAACAAATCCAGAATATACAGCAAACTATAAAGTCCAAATAGTCAGGGAAGCTTTGAGTAGTTGACTCATTTAGACATCAAACTAAAAAGTGATTACCGTATTTTCTGGACTATAAGCCGCCACTTTTTTCTGACGCTTTGAACCCTGCAGCCTAAAACACCGGTGTGGCTCAGTATCGGCGGCACGAAGCTCGTTGGCTTTTTACAAGCTAGCAAGCTCCGTGCCGCCGATACACTTAGCCTCGTCACATCAGACCCGGTCAGAGTGGACCACATGAAACTGTTCGAATAAATTCAATAGCGGCTTATAGACAGGTGCGCTTAATAGTCCAGAAAATACGGTAGGTTGATCTTAGCCGTGGTCAAACTGGTCCCAGATGAGCCAGCTTCAGGACCTCAGTAAGACAAGACCAGAAATCTGTCACCTGTTACTTATATAAAATTCAATTTAATCAGCAAGCTCTGCTGTCAGAAATATCACATTTCATCCATAAATTCATCCCAACTTATCTGGTGTTGTCACTGACTGGAAACATTATGCAGAAGTGTTGCAGCTGCCACACTTTACTCCCACACCGCCATGCTACAGTGGCAGCCAATAAAGTGTCAGGGCCCTTAAGATCCATGCTGGATTGGGCTCTAAGGATATTATAAACTCTGACAGTCACCTCAGAAACCTGAAAGTCCCAGGAGAACTTTTACACTTAGCAAAACTGCAATGACAAATGGGATAGGAGAAAATTGAAGGACTGGTGAGAAGTGCGTATTACATGCTGAGCTGTCTCCTGTCTTGTCTGTCAATCGTTACACAATGATGAATTCTGTCTTACTGTGTAGTAATCTCCATCTTAATGTCACTGAAAAAAAAAGTGCCCTGTCCTGGATGTACATCTCCTGATACAGTGTTTGAGATTTGAAAGGTCACTCAGCATGATGGAGGATGAATGCTGGTCCTAAAAGGATCTGACAGGCCAGCATGAAGCTGCAATGAAGAGAAATACAAATTAAACATTGTTAAAGGTCTAACCACAAACTGTCTCCCTGAGTCATCCCAGCCAGAGGTTTAGGGGGAAGAAAGTGTCCGTTCATGTGCTTTATTTTCTTGACCATGTCTGGTCATTACTCATTTCAGTGCAGCAATCCTCCCATCATACTTCACTGTTTCTACATCCAGTTTTTCTTTGAGCCCCTCTATCCCTGAGCCTCGAGGTGTAATCAGAAAGAAAGATGTGCTGATAGAAAGAGAGCCTCCTATCTGGGATGGAAGAAGAAGATTGAAGGCAGAAGACTGAGGGGACAGAATATGATACTGGTGAAATGAGGACTCATGAGAGGCAAAGGAGGAGCTAATGAGGAGCGGTGGTAGTGGAGCCGGGTGGACTAGTTGCGTGAGGATTCAGTATTATGAGGTCTAGCAGGCAGGGAGAAGAAGAAGGAGTAGTGGTAGAAGAGGGTGGCGTCTACCCAGCTTTTCTTCTTCTCTTTTTTTTTTTTTTTCCCCCTACTTAGTGGACACAGGACCAGATGGTATTCTCACTGAAGATATTATGAAGCGAAATGTGTGTTAGAAGCAGCCTGGCAGGGAGTGGTTTTCCCATCAGGCATAGGCCACACACTCGTTTGGTTTTATTTCTTACAGCACATTAAAAAAAAACAACAACATAAAACAAAATTTCCGCACTTAAAGAGATTAAATGTTACAGAAAACAAATTTCGACAAGATTAAATAGTAATTAAGGCACTTTCATCCACAGCTGAACTGGTCACCTTGCTCTGTCTTAAGACAGCTGCTACATCACAGTACAGTAGCGTTTCTGGAGGCACATGGCTCCCTGAGGATCTCGGTGGTTCTGTAGTTGAGCAGGAAACAGCCACGGGGAGTAAAACGACATCATGAGCGGAAAACATAGTGCAGATAGCATTGTAGCTGTTGTGTAGTAGCTCCCTCGCATGCTGAAATTGCAAATTGGTGCTCTGCAGTGATGTACTGGGCGAGATAACAGCAAAACTGGATGCCTCAGAGCTGTGCTGAAGTTTGTGGTGCAGTTAATTATGGTCACTGTGTAGAGTAGTTACAAAGAGAGACGGATGCATTCAGCACTCAAGGTCGACTACAAGCCAAGTGATGGTGCTGAAGTGGGGATACAGAGATCTGGTCACGGCTGTGTGGGTAGGTGGCTGCATCTGTGGACCGAGTCCCAAATGTAAAGCAGCTCTGAACACAACTGGCCAGAGAAGGGGAGAAACCACTCAAACCCTCAACAACCAATTATCCACCTGTTCTCAACAGCTGAGAGCAATTTGGTTCATGCAGGAGAAGACTTATTTAAAAGTCAATCAGCCGGTCACAGGGGAGAAGGGTGCACATCTGTCTGCCTGCCCGACCAAATCCCACGATTATTGTAAACCCATCTCGCACCAGACCAACAACCTGAGAAAAATCCTCTTTGTGGAGCAGGCCACAGTGACTGTTAAAGTCTGAGGTAGCAACATCTAGCCAGAGATGAAAGGATCAATCGATGCTTCAACGGAGAAAAAAATCATTTATCATCTTTTCAACACTTCTCCAGGGTTTGAATTTTCATATTTTCTCAATTTTTTATGTATGATTATAGGATACATCTGACATTTTTAAGAGGTGAAAAAGACATTTGAAGATGTCTCCACTGGCTCTAAGAAACTGATGGCATGACTTTGGTATTTTTTGATACAAAGCAACAAACTGATTAATTGAGAAAAGTAATATGTAGATGCAGCCCTATCTTTTTAAGGATGATTACACAATACCAACCTCAAGTTACACATCAAAATAAATGTAAATGTCGATGTTACACCTGAGTAGATTTAGTAGAAAAGTGAAAGTTTTCGGGAATAAACTCAAAAATAATTTATGAATCTGTCATTTATTCAACTTTTACAACATTCAAAGTTACATTACTACTAAATCAAAGGATTTCAGATAATAACAAAGGTTTGCTTGAGCTGCCAAGGTCCCTCTCAATAAGCACTGAACTCTCTGTGGCTTTTTGTACCACTCTCAGCTCCCTGTTTCAGTTTGTAGCTTTCTAACTGTGGACACTCACTTCCACTACAAAGGTTCAGTTATACAAGTCATTTGTACAGAATTAATCACATAACTACTAAGTAATGAATCCTGGTAGTTTCTCATCAAACTAGGAAAAAGTACCAGTGAATTTTACACGTGAGGTAAGAGATTAAACTCCATGTTTCTGTTTTGCTTGTTGTGAACCAACATCATTACACAGTATCAAGCCAGCTTATAGATCCTTTGTAACCAGCATGTTGCAATGATGTGTAGAAACATGAATGTACACCTCCTGCCTGCTACCTGATAACATCCACAAACTCTCCTCTGTGCATTAATGCAACACCATGTGCTCCTCAAAGTTGTGCGACTGAGAGACAAGTCATGTCTGCAGGTCTGAGTATCTTAAAGACCAAGTAAATGAATGGTTGTCTCCATGCAACACACATCCACCAGGATTATGTGCAGCTGCTCCAGCATTAGAAATACCTCTGCAATGTCTTTGATAACAGAATTAATGTTCAATCTTCTGCACCACCCACCCCCTTAAAAAAAAAACAAAAAACAAGACAAACAAGGCAGCTGATGACAGAGACAGATGTAAGGAGACACAAGTTGGATGAATAGCAGCGTAACGTGAATCCATCAGCAGTCTGAAGAAGACATCTGCACAGGAAGACTGATTATATTATTAGTTAAAACCATGTGGAGACTACAAGAAATGCTGCAACCTAATGAGACAGTTATGTTGATTTGTAATGGACTCATTAATGTAGGGTGTTGTCTCAGGAGTTACTAATTAATGATACTTGTTTTATCTGGAGGTCCTCTGCTCATTAAATATAAACTGGAAGTTGGTCTAATCTCCTGTGGAAAAAAAAATGCTGAGACAGTTTAATGTGAGGGAATTTATCCTTAAAATTAAGAAGCATCCAAACACAAAACAAACCAGGAATGTCACTATGTATTTATTGATTATCTCAATATCTGTATTTCAAATATCTAGTAAGAATCGAGTCATTTTAATTGATTGTTTCATCTAATTGTTTCAGGAGGATCTTGCAATGGTTCAAACTTCAGATGACACAGTGGAGTAGTCTTTTAGTGGCATGGCTTCAGACACGGAAACACCTTCTTCTGGTTTAGGCTGTCACTGTGCTGGAGGTGAGCCCCATTCATCAGTGCAGGATATACACTATGTCAGCATGCTGTGGAGGAGGTCGATATTCCGCCAAGGCAAATACATTTACATTTATTTATTGAAAGCCATTACAGGGACCCTGATTCCTGCTTTGGAGAACAGCCTCCCCCCATTTTTTTTTTTTTTGTCATCACACTCCGTCTGCAGCGCCAAGCACCCTCAGGGCATTGGACTGCTGCGAGGTGTTAAAATTCAGATCAAATGGAGAGGGTGGTATTTGCCTCAGACATCCAAAAGTAGGGTAAACTGCTCATTTCCAAGAGTAAGGGTGAGGGGAAAAAAAGGTTTCACTATGTTATATGTGCACCAGTGGCATCAAAACTTGCCACCCAAATGCGTTAATG
>OOFC01050849.1:6637-19850 GCA_900323345.1 Pseudochromis fuscus | reverse complement strand
GATATTCCCAAGAAAAAAAAAAAAAAAAAAAAAAAAAGAGGGGAAACTTACCACCCCCATGTCCAGCTGCTCGGTGGTCAGAGAAGGAGCCGCTCCACTCAGAGGTAAAAAGCACAACATCGGCACCAACAGCAGCATTTCAATGCACATATTCCTCCTGCACTTGTGAAGAACCGGAGAAAGCATGATGCCCTATGACAGGCTGATCCTGCAGGGCTCAGACATCGACCCCGACAGCCGCATCCACGGGGGTAAAACACGCCACGGACACTGTAAAATCTGCCTGGATAAGTCTACCTCACTGTTGAGCGCAAACACATAAAACACATTAAAACCGGTGGCGGTGGGGACGTTCAGGATCTACAAGTTTGTTTGTTTTTTTTTTTCTTCTCCACGAAACGCTACTAAGTGGTCATAATCAGAAGAAAACAAATAGTGTATTCTTGCGCTAGATCGAGTCCATCAGAGGTTAATATCCCAGCAAGCGAGACGAACGAGGTCCGCTCCTGATCGCGCAGGCTCCAGCACTGGAGAGTGAAAGCTGCTGCGTGCGGTTTTGTCCCGAGCTGAGGAAGAGACCGCTCGTTGACGCACACAGTGAGAGTGGATGGTATCTGGCCCAAATGAATCCGGGGGGAGGGAGCGAGGGAGCGAGGGAGAGGGGAGGAAGGAGGGAGAGAGAGAGAGGAGGGGAGTCCTTTCTCAGCCCACTTGGACATTACTGAATTCATGACGCGCGTCGTGCGTAATTTGAGAGTCTTGGTGGGGGTTAGGTTAAGACATAAAGCACAATTTGTTAGTGGTGATCTATCATTAACATGCAAGAAATTTTATGTCAGATCTCGTTTTCAACTGTATGCTTATTATTTCATCTTTATTAAAATTATTACACCAACAAGAGTTCATTAAGAGCAACTTGTCTGACCTGGGCACCCCGGACCTGAACCCAACAGTTAACTTGACTCTGATCATGACTAGCAGCAGCCACTCCACATCTCATGTTGTGTTAGTTCAGATGCCAGCAGGTTTTTAAAGATGTGAGTAAACTAGGTGTTGCCAGATTGCAGCCGTTGGCAGCCCCGGGGCAAAAAACTATACATGGGTGCATATTAATATTCTGCAAACCGCAAACCCTGTTCATTGTGCTGTAGTTATATGAACAGGAATTTGCATCTAGGCAATTATCTCAAAAGTAATAAGCTGGTTTTTAGCCAAGATACTAGCATGGCAGTGCCAGTCGGCCAGTTGGTTCACATCAAAGGATCGCAATGCAATTTTGTACAGGCATTCAGGGTTTGCACACAACACACCCTGCTAACTGGTGATTTTACTGTTTTTCTTCCAGGGCCACTATTGATGGACACTTGTAATTTTGAGTGAGAATGTTACTGCCAGTAAAAAAGATCCTTCAGGATGAACTACTGTGGAGGTTCTCTGACTCTTCATCAAGACTCGCACTCAGGTCAACTTTCAATTTGTTCACAGCGCCTGGCTACAAGACAGGACCCAAAGATGAGGTGAAAGGACTGAGGTTAAAGTATCTTGTCATCACAAATTGACAATTATCTTTCTATAAACCATGAACCTGGAGCGTGTGACCTTGTCTCTCCATAGATGTGGAAGAGTGTCATGGTTGAACTTGTTGCTTAACCTCTTCCACTCTGAGATCTGTCCTGAGACCAGGTCTGGTATATATGTATGTGCGCTGTCTTTTGAAGAGCACAGAGCTTGGTACGTTCACGTAAGAGGTTGCTAAGGTCGCTAAGAGGTTTATTATGATGACTAAAATAGATGGATTATTTGTTATGCTTCTTTTCTGTAGTAGTTGCAGTTGAAAATGATTAAACCAGCTTTACTGAGTTAACTTTAAAACATAATAAAAAAGTAAAAATGTTCACTTGTCTCACTCTGGCCTGGTGATAATGAAGATACAGAGACTTATTCTGTTGCAAATGAGCCAAAGGTTGTTCATTCTGGCTTTAAAATTTTGCAGATATAACAGACTAAATGTGGAAATGTTTTTTTTAAGGTGCAAAAAAATAGCTAAGGGCCAAAGGTGTTAAATTTCTTTTTTAATAATCGGTTAATATTTGCCCTGATTCAGGCCGAGAAGGGATTTTAACAGTAAAGGCGAAACAGGATAGAGAAAAGGAAAAGCATGGACAGCGAGTGAGAGAGATTATTTTTTTCTGCAGCCTCCAGTCAACTGACAGTGTTGGTTGCTCGTCCCTGCATCATCAGTGAGAAATCTCAAACTAAATCACAACCAAAGGTCATTCAATTATTCGGGGTCCAACTGTAGTTAATTAGTGTCATATATACATCCTTCATCATCTTGGTGCCCTTTAATGACCTGTAAAGGTATCAGTCAAATCCATTTTCTTTTCAGTAACCACTGCTATTAAAATGTGGAGCATTCAAAGAGTTAAATTACACAGAATTAAATATACATATCAGCAGAAGCTAGGTCACTGAAGGAGAGAAACTGCATATGTCTCTGAAATGCAAAGATGTTTTTATTTTGTACCCCTCATTACACTTCTATTTTCACCATATTTGAGGAAACATCAGAGGAAACAAAACAATTTGCTGAGCTGCAGAGATAATTATTATATGAATCAGTGGTATCAGGCGGCTCCTTTCTTCTTCACAGATGAGACTGATGCCCTTTTTTTTATCTTTTGTTTCATAACATTTCAATCCACCAGGTAATGAAGGTACATGCTGTAACGGCAATCAATCACTAAGCGCTACACGCCCCTGTAGCATATTGAACCATTTAGTAGCTGTAATAAAAATAAAGTGTAAAAATGGTGAATACATGAAGAAAAAACAAAAATCTGAGCTGATCGACTTCCTGTTTGGAAATCATTGTGTGTTTTATTCTTGGTCCGAATGAACAAATCTACACAAATGCACACAGCAGTGATTCGTCACTGGTCCAGAGGAGATCGACATGGAAAATATATTTTTGCTCAGCAGCATTAAGTTGCACCATGTTAGTGCTGCTTCCAGTCCCAGTCCGACTGGTCATATCGTCACAACATTATGATAATTGCAGCATCTGAATATTGTGTCTCACAGCGTGCCTGCTGGCAAAATGAGCCTTCACTCACTCTGTTTTATATTAACAGAAGGTTAAAACATCCATTTACTCATCTCAGTCTGCTGTGCAAATTTTACCTGAAGAGTTTTATCATCTTCACATTATTTCCCAGAGAAATTTGACTCATTTTCTTAGATCGTGTAATTAAAGGAAAACACGCTGCCCACTGTGGACGTGGGTTGAATTGAGTTTGTTGCCTGCTGTTGTGAGACTTGCACATCAGTATTTGTTGAAGCAGATTGTGCCAAGCCTGCTGTCGACCTCTTGCATTTCAAAACTCAGAAAGACAAATGCATTTCTTTACCATCGTATGATGTCGTGTTATTTTGACATGACATGAATGTTTCAGTGTGGATGTTATTTGATCACGGAGATGATATTTGATCAGCCTTAATGGCATATTAAATCTCTAAAGCATTAATTATTATATAGCATCAATTATTGATTTACTCTATATTCTTCATCTTTTATTATGAAAGTGCGGGGGCGTGGTGGTGTATGTGTACGTGTGTGTGAATATCATGGAAAACTTCTATCATCAAAAGATATTCCCATCAACTAGACAAATATAGTCACACCCAGAGCTATAACATTTATGCAAGAATAAACATGTGTTAGACATTATCATGCACATAGATTACCATGCATTAAAATCTCTACATAACCATAATTATGTTTGACCAGTGTCATCATTTGTTGCACTTACTCAAAAATGCATCTGTCTGCATTTCCTTCCATACGCTTTCATTTTGCTCATGAAAATCCACTGTAATTCCTCATTTATTTATTTCATCTTTGCAGAGGACGAGATGTAAACCAGGCCCTAAACGATGTGGAGCCAATGCTTTGAAATCTTAATTTCATCTAAACACTGACCTTTTCTCACAGTTTTATATTCACACCCCGTCTGATGCAGGAGTAAAGAGTTTGTGTCCTTTTTCTGACTCTTAAAAAATCTTTAATGTTGTATTTAACACCTAGTTTTTGTGACACCGCGGGTATTCATACTGCAGTACACAAACTTAAATTGGTAAAATGCAAAAAAAAACAACCTCACCCCTGGGAAGGTTGAATGTAGTAAACTCTATTTAGCCTGCCAGTGCGCATAAGCGTTAGTGTAAATAATCTTTCCAATAAGATTTATTCAGTCTGGAGAACTTGTCGGTACTACTCTGGACAGTAAAATCAATAATGGTAACGGATGGGTTATAATTAATCAATCTTACAAGGTGTGTGTGTGTGTGTGTGTGTGTGTGTCGCTTCCTTCAATGCTTCTTCTTTCATTTCCATATCTCCCTCTTCCTCCTTCCTCCTCTTCTTCAAAGTCTTTCTTGCCCAATCTTACTGTCACACACTGGCAGACTTTGATGTATAGTTCTTGTAAGTCCACAAGAGCTCGGGGCTGTCCACCATAAAATCTACAGTCACAACATATGAGGGCTGTCCCACAGACTCTCTCAGTCCTTTATGCACACTTTCTGTACGTAGACTTTGCTTGAGGACATAATCCATAATTCATATGTGTCTTTAAAATGAGGAGAGCAGGAGATGCCCAGATGTGCCCAAAAACAAATAAAGAAAAACAGAAAGGAAATGGACAGAGTTCAGACTCGCATGTAGATACACTGTAAACACAGCTCATTTGACAGTGGTTATTTGTTTGTCCAATGCAGAGACTTTTTCTTTAACCACATTGCCAGTTATTTATTTATTTATTGCCTTGACATTTTGTACAGCGTTCCCAGAGGATAAAGTGGTTTAATGTTGGGATTTGTGGTTTTAAGTATTAAATAAAACCACTAATTCCCACTGATAAATTTTGAACACATTTTTGTTGCCCCTGATGCCAAAAACAACAACTTCCAGTATCATCAGAGGTCGATGAAGTATATGAAAATTTGTTATAATCACTTCAGGAGTCACATAAAGACTAAGAAAAATAAAACGTTGAAATATGATTAGCTATTCATTTATTTATTTACTTATTGTTTCAGAACAGTTGTGGTTAAAAGATGCTCTGTTAGCTTTGAAAATGTATTTAATTTCTGGAAATCATCAAGAATGAATGTAATGACTTTGACGATTCCTTTAATTTTGACTTTTGTCTGTTCATCTGTCAGCAACATCACAGAGAAACTACTGAACAGATTTATTATTCAAGCAACACAAGATTCAAGTTTGGGCAAGATGTTGCTATTTCACCACAAGAGGGCAACAGTGTTCAGCCCATAGCATCAGCACAGGTACAATTGCCTTGGTGGAGGTTTGCTGTCAGTGAGTGCTTCTAGTTTGGCAATATCACACTTTGGCTGCTTAACTAAAGAGATCAAAAATACTCACACTGCATTTGACATATTCAGATGTAATGGCAGATGCTGGCTGTTGTGTCGTCGCTGCCCCGGGAAGTGGGGTCAGTTTGTGGTGACTGTACTGACAGCAGTGTTGTGTTTATACATTTGAACTGGTCTTGACTCATGAGCACTTCACTACAATTACAGCCACAGCTGTGGGAGGCACAACTAGCGAAGGGTGAAGGTATTAATAGGCACAGTCAGTCTGTGGGACACACACTTGCCATGTGTGCTGACAGACATCCTATTAATACTGCTGTTGTGAGCTACACTTTGTTGCACATTAATCAAGAGCATTTAGCATTCAGTTTACATTTCTAAGTTTGAACTTCTCTTCTGCACAATCCCCAAAAAGCTCCAGTAAATTCCACTTTAATTTAAGTTTTACACTCCACAAGTTCAAGATGCCCCTGAATATAATGAACCCTGAAGTGAACACACACATTAAACAGAGAAACGTGACACTGTAACAAGAGGACAGTGTTATGGCTTTAGTAGAGCTTTTACATACTTTGGGAGCGGTGTATCTCTGCAGTGTAAAGTAACAGAGAACATTTACTTAAGTGCAGTTTGGACTTGATATACTGCCACTTTGCTTTACTGTTTCGTTTTGGTGGCACTCGCTACTTCCTGCCTCTGTTATTTTTCTCTCCAAGATTATCTGAAGGAAATTTGTCGTCATCTCTCCAGTTATTGCTCCGGCTGTCAAAGTAATTTAAAGGAAAGGTTTTGGCTGTGTCTATGTGTTTACTGTCACCTGTAACTTATTATGGGGTCAGGCAGGTTGTCCAGGAAGTTGATGATACTGTACTTGACACAGAGAAATGCTATCACTTTCTCTTTTATAAAGCTCAGGATTTATGATGTCTTTCTGTGTTTTGCTGGACACTTACTTCATCTCCAGTCCTTTCGCTTGACCTCTGCACTAATCTTGTTTTCTACTTAGTGTGTGACAGCTATTTTATAGTAAGAAGTACTGAGATATTTTATGAGTAGCACTTTCACTGTGTGGAAATACAACTGTACAATACATTATTCTGTTTGGCATCAAAAATGTTCCTTAGAAAACACAAAAGTATGATCAATAAGATAAAGTTGATGCCAGTGGATTTTTGTGTCTATAACATTTTGTCTTATTTTATTATTTGACTCAAAACTCTTAATCTACAAAGTACTTACTAACTCCAGATGTCAAATACATGTAGTGGGGTAAAATATTTTCCTATAAAGTGCATTGGATTAAACAAATAAATCACCCTGAAACTTGTCCTTAAAAACTGTACTTGAGTAAATTGTACTTACGACTACCGGTGGCAGCAGGGAGTGGATCAGCACTTTCACAGAGAGGACGGATGTTCTCAGTAATTTAAGAGGGGAGGATGATAGTGGAATTAAATGTTAAGTCCCATTTAACTGATCATATTGTATTTTAGCAGGGGTCCCCAATCCTGGTCCTCGAGGGCCCCTATCCTGCATGTTTTAGATGTGTCCCTCTTCCAACACACCTGATTCAAATGACCAGGATCGTTATCAGGCTTCTGCAGAGCTTGATGATGAGGAGGTAATTTGAATCAGGTGTGTTGGAAGAGGGACACATCTAAAACATGCAGGATAGCGGCCCTCGAGGACCAGGATTGGACACCCCTGGTATAGAGAAACAAAAAATGCAATACCCTTGATGGCCACTAGATGGTGGCTCCAAAAAAACTTTGGTTCCAACTGACTTCAATTAAAAAAATCATAATTTCAATCATGAAATATTTAGTTATACTGAATTTTATAATTCTTTGTTTATGATCTGGTGGTCCATCTGAAAAAAAAACCCAAAACAAAAAAAAACATAATTAAATAGATATTAGTGTTCAAAAACAGGAAGATGTAGGGGCGTGGTTAGTTTGATTGACACGTCTCACTCTGATCTGACACACCTGTACCTGTTATCACCTCATCAGGCTGAGTATGTATGCCAGCTGTGAACTCTGCTCCAGTGCCAGAGTATTGTCTCTCCAGCCCTCGCTGTGTCTTGCAAGTATCCCCTTTTGTGTTTTTTCCTGTGTCACATTTTTACTGATTTGTTTTCCTCTGTGTATCTCAGAAGAGTTTGGCTCAGCTCCACATCCACCAGACGCTGCACAGCTCTTCACCTAAACACCTGCACACTGCAACTCTGTCTCCATGTAGTTGGTCCAGCCTGTTATCTCTCGAATTCACTGCCCTTATATGGGCATTGGTGGGGCATTTACTGATGCTAATTAGAAACAACTGACACTTCATGAAGAATTGGGATTGATCACTATAGAACACTGATAAGAACACTTTTGCAATTGAAGAAAACTTCTGAGGAACCTTCTTGAGAAGAAATTTGCAGATGCAGACTGTATCAGAGACACTGTTACTGCCCCCTGCTGCTCCTGCACTAGATGTATGTAATGTAGTAAAAAGACAAAGCAAAGGTTGTTCCTGGAAATACAAGGAGTTTTTTCTGTCAACCAACTGTGGGGCCTTACCTTCTGATGTGGCTGTCT
Source organism: Pseudochromis fuscus (assembly GCA_900323345.1). NCBI lineage: Eukaryota > Metazoa > Chordata > Actinopteri > Pseudochromidae > Pseudochromis > Pseudochromis fuscus. The sequence continues at coordinate 11,868 of OOFC01050849.1, read as the reverse complement.
CTGACGTTGTAGGCATGAATGGTGCTGAGGCCTTGTAGAACAGAGGTAGTGAGAGAGATGCAGGGAGAGCGACTGATGTTCTCCATTTTCTTTATGTGACACACACTCCTCCGGAAATAACTGTGGATGAATCAAATTAGAAACCCTGAGAACATTTACAGTCTAGTTGTTAGAGATCCTGGACTCATGGATTTGAGCATGTTAAGACTGAACTGGAATAAACTCACACAACAAGGAGGAAAAACAATGCTCCCAAAATAGCCACAGCTACCAGGGTGATGGGTTGGATGACTGTGATGATGACAATGATGGATACATTTAGCAGGCCATACAGAAGGAAAGTGTCCATGGTGGCGGGAATCTCCGTGTCCACCTCCTCTTGATCTTTAGAGAAAACGTTCACAATACGGCCTGTTGGTGTGGTGTCAAAGAAACTCATTGGACTGGCTATAATCTGGAACATGAAAATAAAATACCATTATAAGCAGCTCATTAGTAGCTACAGCATTTTAATTAAACGGATGATACATTCAGATTATTTATGATGAGTGTACAGTTATCCATCTCTGAACCCCAGTTATCTTCATACCAAACATCCTCAGTACCTTCTTGAACATGGTGTCGTGGAGTTTGCTGGCAGCATTCAGGGTGACGTGAGTATAAGAGAAGCATTTGATGATGCCAAACACCACCATGACAACCATCAGCCCAGCATATACAATTTGGTAGAAGTTCACGTCTGGATTTTCTGAGATGTCACCCTGGCTGATAGTTGTGTTATTGGTCGACTGTGATCAAACAGAAAATATGTCAGGTCAACAATAAAGTCAAGATGTTACAATACAAATGGTTACAAATGGTGTATGTGGGTGTGTGATAAAGAGAGACGACCCTCACCCCGTCACCGTGCTTCAGCCAGAAGCTCAGCCACCAGCTACTGAAGGCTGTGGATCCGATCATCAGGACAATGTTCAGGGTGGTGAGGAAGACGATGATGTATCCTGCAGCAACACAGGTACAGACTTCAGTGTGGAGTTGAATAGAGTGGTAAAGTGTGTATTACAGCTCAGAATCATGCATGTGTGTGTGTGTGTGTGTGTGTGTGTGTTGTGTCAGACCTCCAGCTGCCTGGCAGTACTGATGGTAAACTCTCCAGGAGACAGAACCTTGTGTGACCTCCTCTTGTCTGACCAGCTGATCTTCCCCATTAACACCTTAAGAGAAACAAAAACACTTTATAGAATCTTAGCATCATTGAAAGGCACCAAACAGAAGTCCCAGGAAAGAAAAGAAGTGTCCTACAATATATTTTTATTCTTCCAACAAAGTTCATAGCGTCTGTTCTTATATTAGTACTTTAAACTTCTATCAGACACATATCTGTCAAACATACCTGACATGTTTCGACGGTAAAAACATCATCAGAGGCATCACAGTTGGTGACAGACGTGTATAAATCAGCTGATGTTCACTGAGGTGGTGTCGATCTGTCAGATTTGACAGGCACATTGCAGATTTCATATTTTCTTGTACCGACTGCTGATCATTTTTGTCTTCATGCCGTTTCTTTTTCTTTTTGATGTTCTTTTGTCTTGTGTTGAAAGGACGTCCTGTTTGAATTTCATACATGATGTCACATTTATCGTTTTGATCAGTCTTGTCCTTTGGATGCACCAGGACTTGTCTGAGGTTCATGTGTGTTTTGACTGGTGTGCTGATGTGATGTTTTTTAATGGTCATTGGTATATGTTCTCTTGCCAATCATAATGTGACCATTCCCTTGTTTCCTGTTTCTTTTTCACTGTTTGCTCTCTCTCTGCTCCACCTGCTGTCGTCCCTTTTCATTACCCACTGTGGATGGCATCTGGTCAGTGCGTTTTGGATACGTTTTTCTTCCTCTTTTCTGTCTTGTTAGCAGTTGAGCTCGGTCGTTCAAAGTTCTCACACCTGACAGTTTGTGTGTAGCGGGGTGTCGTGATGTCCATAATAAGTACGTGTTGGTTTACTGTAGATTTTTATTCTTATACCACCATCGTCTGTGTGTGATGTTGATGTCCAGGAAGCAATGGATTGATTTGTTTCTTCTTTGTGTATGAATTGGATTTGTCCAGTGTGATCCATGGTGCTGAGCTGGTCTGTAGTATGTGTCCAGGTTTCATCTTCACCAGAATGTCATTAACGTAGCGTTTCCACAGGGTTGGTCGGGAGTGTTCGGGTGCAGATGGTATTGGTTTCTTTTCCAGGTCTTCTATGAAAAACCCACCGACACCGGGTCCCCCACAGCTAAGCCTTCCCTCTGTCTTTAAGTGATGTGGTGTAATTGGAAGCAGCTTTATGTGGTGACAAACCACAGCAGCTGGGAGATGTCCTGTGCAGAGAGTCTTGTGCGTTTTTTGAAACATGTCACGAATGTTTAACAGATACAAAAGAAGTTTAAAGAACTATTTTTACTCTTGTTCTGACTGTTGCTCTCCTTTCAGAAATGTGTTCGTTAATATTACTACGACAAGCAGAAATCCAACCTGAATGATTAAGCACCGCTGATTACTCCAAACAAAATATTTGTCTTCCCGTTTTTCATACCAGGTTTCACTGTGACTCCATTTGCATGATGTTTGAGCTCCACCTCTTTCAGCTGAGCAGCATCGTGTGAAGCCTCCACTTCCTCTTTCTGAGTCTGAAAACCAATAACAGTGTGACAGGTCAGTCAACACATGGGTCGGAACAAAGGTCAGGACATTACACACACATCCCACATGGTCAGTCCGTGAACAGGACAGAACAAAACATCGGCAGTTCAAGGATCCAGACATGAGGCGCAGCACTTTGAGCATCTGTGACAATGAAAAACCTAAAAACAACACATTTAACACTTCTCACCAACCACTCTCACTAGCATTTAAAAGCCTGATGGCAGAAGGAATTAAAAAAAAAACTGGCATTTCTATTTGTCTTCCTGCTGGGAGTGAGATAGCGCCTCCCAGAGGGCATCAAGGCAAACGTCTCTTTAAGGACATGATCTGAATGACCCGTAATGCTCTTTGCTTTCTGGAGCACCTGCCTGCTCCACAGAGGGTCAATCTGTACACCCGTGATCCTGGCACAAGTTTTGACAGTGCTGGACAAGCTGTTCTTTTAAAACCAACACATCAACAAAAAAAAAAGGTTCAAATACTCAATAAAAAAACAATAAACAAATACATAAAATGGATTTAGATACATTAAAATAGTTCAGTTTATTTTTTTATGATAGCCTCTGTGTTCTTATTAAATTTGACTCAAATATTGTGCAAAAGTATCTATAGGAGTCCACAATTTCGACCTTGACATTGTGCTTTGAGGTTTTTTTTCTGAAGTCAATGGTCATTTCCAGTCAAACTTTATAAAATGCATTTCTTTACATCTTGTTGTAGAAGATGAACTCCTCACTAAGTTCCCTGAGAGTAGATGATTCAGATTCAGTTTTATTTATTGTCAGGATAACAAGTGCAATGATAAGTAAGGTGCAGGCCACTCAGTGCAAAAGACAAAAAATAAATAAAACTTCAAAAAACTAAATAAAAACTTGTGATAAAAAACACAGAAAAACAAGAAACACAAAATACCAAGATTAAAATTCTAGTCTAAAACACAGATTAAAAAATGTAACTACATAAAGTGCAGAGAACTGTAATGAGAAAAAACAGGCGATATTGCAGGGTGGGATATGAATAATGCACAAAAGTGGTGTCAGTTTCATCAGTATTTTGCACAGACGAGTATTGTTCACGGCTTTTACCAGCAGTTGGAAAAAAGCTGTTGATGGCCCTGTACCAACAGCAGTAGCTCAAACAGGAAGTGGCCTGGGTGATAGGAGTCCGGGTGAGTGGGGTCACTGAGGGTATCATTGCCAAACAGCCAGAAGGCAGTAGATTAATGAGGAGGCAGTAAACAGAAGTGCCTGGAGAACTGATTTAGGAAAAGCATACAATGGAAAGCACCTAGTTATGAGCACTGTAAATCATCTGCTGCTGTCGTACGACTAATGAGCTTTAGACCTGTCATGAGATAAATGGGTTTGATTTGAAATCTGTAATAAGGTGAGTACTTTTATATTAAAGAGTAAGAGAGAGGGTCTTTCCTCTTGGAGTTTTAAAAAGGTGACACTAAGTAATCAGACATGCATAATGATCGTAATTAAATGTTATTGGTGGAAAATGATGGATGATGACACTAAAAAGAAGAAGGGTCAGAGGGCAGATGGGGATCCTCAGTCTACCCTGGGTACACTCATGGTGCTTATGGGCTGTTTTGAAGGAATAAGCACCTGTTAACACAGAAATCACCCGTCTGCTTTGTTCTCTGGCTAACAACGCCTCAGATTTGATTGATAGTGTTTAACTGATAAAATACTTAGAAATTTGATTAGACCTTGAAGAGGATCTTGGCCTGAACCCAACAATCTTTTATTCAAGCTCATAAAAGAAAGTGATGAGAAGGATGTGTACAGCTAGTTAAATATTAAGGAATGATTCACGCTGACCTTAGAAGAGCTACAATGTACATCAAAGCATTTGTGACATTCTTACTTTGGACTGCTCCATCTTGTAGTTACTGATAAGACGAGCGTAGCACCCACTGGATTCCATCAGGGTCTGGTGGTTTCCAGACTCCTGGACCTCCCCATCCTCCAGAACCAGGATATTATCACAGTACTCCAAATACTAAAAGAAACAAGTGACAACAAGGATTTCAAGCTCAGCATTGCAGCCATGGCTCTACAACATGGTCCATGTGTTTATGGAATTTGTCAGACGCTCTTATCTAGAACAGAGAGACTTTTACGGTCGTTGTGTACTCACAACTTGTGATTAAGGTCACACTATGAGATGAAGGGACATCAATCAGATACCACTTGCAAATGTTTGATTCCCTTTGTTCATAGATTTTAGTTGTAGTAGATAGATAGATATAGTTACTTTTGGACAGAGACGATATTTAAAGTGTTGATGTTTTCATTGAACTCTTGGCGAAAAGGGAAAAGAGTGTATTAAATTTTTTGTAAACATTAAGCTATTAAGGTTCTGGTGAAAAATAATGCTGTGTCTGTTTCCCTACCTGGAGCTGGTGTGTAACCAGTATGACAGATTTTCCTTGGAGCTCCTTCTTGATGCATTCTTCAAATATGTGTTTACCCACGTGGGCATCAAGAGCAGAGAGCGGGTCATCGAGCAGGAAGATGTCTTTATTGG
>OOFC01050848.1:0-36037 GCA_900323345.1 Pseudochromis fuscus | reverse complement strand
ACACATTATGGGAAGTAGTCTACTTTGTGGGAAAGTAAGTTATTACTTCTTAGTAAAAAGTAAAACTTGGTTGAAGATGAGAATTAAGCCTAAAGTCGAGATTAGGTTAGGCTAAATCAAGTAATGTTTCTGAAGTGTGTGTGTGTGTGTGTGTGTGTGTGATAAAAAAAACAAAGACAGTGTGTGTGTGTCCGAAAGCAGAGAATGTGTTTGTCATTAAAATGACTGAATACAAGGGCGAGGTCCCTCTGGAGGGGTGGGTAGCTATATATCTGAAGTAGACACACACACACACACACACACACACACACACAATGTTTTTTCTCAGTTCTGATGGTGTGTTTTTATGGATACTTTAAGAAGAAGAACAGTATATGTGGTATTTCTAAATACTGAAATAAAAATACACAAAACTTCACTTGACTTGAATTAAAACAACACAGACTAAAGACAAACTGTTTCTTCAAGCTTTATAGTAACTTGTTACTATATTTTTGGCCTCTCTCTTTAAGGTGGGATTCTACAATGCTGTTGCGATTCCCTGCTACACAACACTAGCGGAGCTTTTCCCTCCATCCAATCCTCTTTTAAAAGCCTGCAAGTAAGTCATCCAAACCTACACTTCAGTCTCTGTGGCACAGAACGTAGATAGGATGTGTGTCGGAGTAAAAACATGAAATAGTTGTTTATTTTTTACATTTTTGTAAATAGGATCAAGTGCTCATCGTCGTGTTCATATTTATATGAGGGGATCAATAAATGCTCTGACCGCAGGTTGAAGTGCAACAAGTCATGCAGTGTCTGCTGGCCTCGTCTGACCAGCGGCCAGACAAATATGATTAGAGGTGATAAGTAGTTTGTGTATAGGCTCACATTCCTGACGTTCCACTGAAAATACAAACAAAACACATCCCGCTGTATCCATACTGATGTAAGCAACATCAGCGACAACCATCTGAAAACATCTTCAGATTTAAAAATAAAATCAGTGGAAACAGTTGCTTTTCAAAACTGCATCAGAGTGTGTGTGTGTGTGTGTGTGTGTGTGTGTGTGTGTGTGTTCGATAAGGGTGTAAAGAATATATTTACGCTTGTTATTTCTGGTTTTTGAACAGGATCATGTTGCACACTTGCCTGCCCTTGTGCTGCTTTTTTAAAATGTGTCCTTGATCTGCAGGGAATGCAAACAAAGTGAGCAGTGTAATATTTAAGCCCCGGCTGTACGTCAGCACCGGGCTCTGGGTGGGCAGCAGGCCTAGACCCTGCGGAGCCCTGCTGCTTGTTGTGGGTCTGACAAAGACGTGTAAACTGCATCAGGTCGGCTAATTGAATAAAACAGCAGCAAAGGGCAGCACTTTCTATGCTGTTTGTCAGGCTGGATTATAGCACAGAGGGGAGAGGTTACCTTCATGACCACTGCTGTTTGTTCCTTTGGTAGCATCACTCTGAAGGTTTTCTTTTTGATGAGTGTAAATTAACTGTATTTAGTTATTTAATGCAGTTTTGACTGCTTTGATACAGCTTTTGTGTTGTTAATGTGGATCTCTTTAGAATCAAATTTTAATAATATAACTATGTTGCTATACTGAAATTTGTGGCCTTTCATTTCTTTATTCATTCAGTCATTCATTTTGATTTAGTTCTGGTTGTCTCTAACAGTTTTATAATCATACCATTGTTGACATTAAATGCACACCCTTGTGGCAGCAAAGTGTTATAATGTTGTGTGCTCAACTACAAATACAGTCTATTGAAATTTTGGATAATTAACAAATACACACCTGAGTATGGCTTAGAGCATAAATAATGTGGTATAAAATAGCAGATATTTTTATTCACAGTAAGTTTTTGTTGAAATAGCTTTGTGACAACCTTTTGTCCTGTTTTGTCACCCTCTTATTTTAGCAGTAACAAATGAAATACTTTGAGTCCGAATCTGATCCAGGTGCTTTGTGTTTGCAGGGAGAACCTGGGCCAGTGGGAGAAGATAGCGCGGGGGGAGGCTGAGGACATCATGCCCAGCCGGCCTTGTGATTCAGGCCCTGTCAAGGTGGACAACTGACTACCAAAGGGTTTGCTGGCCCACCAAAGGAGTACAACCTGAATCCTGCCACAAACCTGGAACTCTGAAGGGGGTGAAGACCCACAACCTGTGTTAGCAGGAGACAGATCAGCTAAAGGCAACTTGACTCTGAAAACACACAGTTACCTCATTTGGTGACGGAGGTGTCAACACTGACGGTTTCACCGATCCCAGAGACTGACAGACAGTCGTTGGGGAGGGACTTTAACCCATCACCCTACGTCCACTCAGCTTGGGAATTCATTTGGTAGAATGAACTTGTGCCGTTATGGTTGTTTTCATTTAGCTGTTTTATGTTATTTTATGATTTTTCTTTATTTGAGCTGATTCCATTATGGTCTTGTATTTGCAGAGGCCTTACTCTGAACCTTTCACAGGCTAGGATATGTGAAATCTTGTTGTCAGTTCAGGCTCTTTTGAAATGGTACTGTTTGCCTTCTGTGGTAGGTTTGTTGTACACGCACTACTTCAGCAAGGTATTCCCAGAGACAGAAGGAATGTGTAGAGGTGTGTTGTATGGTGAAATGCCACCTTATTGAGAAGGTGGACATTAGAATGTTTTTTTAATTACTTTTTGAGCAAAAATCCTTTGCAGTACTTGAATAAAGACACACAACTTATTCTACGTGGAGAATGCAGAAATCCCCCTGCAGCATATCCTGCAAACGTGGATGAACTGTGATAAGAGAAGCTGAATAACGTTGACACTTGTGAACACAGTCACAAGAGAGTCACAATGTTTTTTTGCCTGAAGTGGACCCCACAGCTCCTCATCCCCAAGCACTTAGAAACCTGCAACATTACTATGTAGCAGGATGTAAATGTACTCATCTGCATCCTTCTGATTAACTGGATCTGACCCAAGGTCAGCAATCACAGTGTTTGTAGTACAGAGCTCAGAAGGAGAACAAAAAGAGCAAGATCCATCAGTTCAAATCATTTGTCATAAGCCACGACTGCATACTCCTTATATCCATTCTGATTTTTTTCACACCACTATCACAAAACACATTTTACACAACAAATCAAATAAAGAATGACAGTAGGAAGAAGTAGCAGCCTATATGGTCTGGGATGTTGTTGTTTTTTGAATAGGCAAGTGTCCTTGCAGGTTTAAAGACACTGAAGTCAAGAACTAACAGTCACACGGCTTCTTAGTTTTCAATAATGTCAAACATGTCAAGCTAAAGTAAAATATGTCTATCTCTGGGATTGCAACTGAAGAATGTTGTTTGACTTTTTGCCCACATGTGACTGAAGGTTCTCTCATATCCACCACTTGTCAAAGGAAATAAATCATCCTCCTTTTACGTTTATTCTCCAGCATTGTGCTACGGGGTGCGTTTGGACTCTTTCAAGTGAGTTTCCAAGATCTTCCGAAAGACAAATAATTTTGTCTGAAGCTGTCATTCCAGTGGACAGTGTCCCTCCAAGACTGACATCACTGCTCAAATAGTTTGTTGTACAACTGGTACTGTGGCCCCCAGTGTTGTGAATGTACATTTTGATGAATGTTTTGTCGGTTGCAGATTTGCAATGGAGGCATGTGGGTTAGTGCGCCATCAGTTTTCACGATGTGCTCTGTCTTACTTTTCAGAATTGCTTCCAGTAAGCTTCAACCAAGAGCAACAATTAGCATGCACCTAAACTGACGTTTATATATAATTTTGCATATACAGTAATAGGTGTCTACTGTGTACAATCTAGAAATTAGTTTGTACATACTGAGATGTATGCTCTGATGGTGCTAAACTGAATGGCAGTCGTGCACTTTTTGCGTGTGTGTGTGTGTGCGTGCGTGTGTGTGTGTGTGTGTGAGAGAGAAAGCTTTTGACTGTCTCTTTCCCTACTCCAACCCCACCTGACAACATGGTAAAGTCACTGCACTGTCCCCTCTACTTTTCAGCACCATATATCCCATTGTCTGCACTATGTTTAGCTTATGATCTTTATTATTATTATAATTATTATTATTATTATTATTATTATTGCTATTATTACTATTGTTATTTTCTTAATTAGAGTTAAATTTAAATTAACTTATATTTTTTATACAAAGAAAAATGATGTTGGCCTTTTTGTTTTGTACAAAGTAAACATTAAGATAAACTACGGTCTAGACATGTTACTGTTACCCAGAATAACTGAGGAATGTCTCAACTGTAAATGTAAGAGCAGTAGCCCAAATGACTTTTATTAAATATCTGAAAAACACATCTTTGTGGCGTATCATTTTGTCTGTCTGTGTGTGTGTGTGTGTGTGTGTGTTTATGTTGCTTATCTCACTGTTAGAAGCTGCAGATTCAGTGAGAGTGCTGAGTGATAATACATTACTCCTAAATGATCAGCATGTTGTTAAACTTACAGTAATTTAATCCATTTGGTTAACTATCCCACATTGATTGACACTTGTTTTAAAATCCAAAGCAAACTAATCACAGACTTTGTGGATCGTAAATTTTCTTGATTTCTTGCCAGACTAACTGAGAGGCTATTTTTCAATACTTATTAAATTACAGTTATTTATTTATTTTATTTATTTGACATTTATTTAACCAGGTAAAAATGTTAGAGAACAAGTTCTCATTTTCAAACATGACCTGGGCAAAAGGCTCCAAGCAGGACAGTCACTAAATCTGTGCCATTATAGACTTTTTTTGTCATAAATATAGTGACATTAACATATCATTACAATTTAATTATTGAAAAAAAGTTAAATTGTGCATATTTAACAGATACATTGTTATGACCCGTTTCAAGAACATTGTTCATGGTGTGGTAACTATTTTTAACTGCACTTCACTGAATACTGCCTTTATTGCTTATTGCTTATTGCCTTTTGAGCCAGCCCAACAAATATCACAAAAAAATTAAAAACACACCTTCCACAAGGTTTTAGGTAAAATGTGTTTCTATGTTCCATGTTCATATTATTTCCTTTGAATATAATATAGTTAATATAGTTAACATAGATGGACTATTATGTATGTGTGTGTGTAGATATATAGATATATATACATAAACCCAATAAAGAGGAAGAGCCTGAAGAGCCATCATGGAAAGTCAAACCTCTGGACGGCAGGTACCCCCGACAGATTGAATAAGTGACTGACATCGAGGGAACATACCAGTGGCTGGAAAAGACTGGACTGAAAGACAGTACAGAGGCTCTGATCATGGCTGCACAAGAACAGGCCCTAAACACATGATCCATAGAGTCTACCACACCAGACAGGACCCCAGGTGCAGACTGTACAAAAAAAGCCCCTGAGACAATGCAGCACCTCACAGCGGGTTGCAAGATGCTGGCAGGTAGAGCATACCTGGAGCTATACAACCAGGTAGCAGGCATTGTGTACAGGCACATCTGTACTGAGTATGAACTGAAGGTCCCGGGGTCGAGATGGGAGACGCCTCCAAAGGTGATGGAGAACGACTGTGCAAAGATCCTGCAGGACTTTCAGATCCAGAAGGACAAGATGGTAATAGGGTTAGCCTCTGGGTTAGCTTCTGGGTTAACACTGAGCTTGAAGGAGACACAAGACTGCTCATCTCTTAAATAAATGCTTGATGAAGTTATGTCATATTATTTAATCTGATTGCATTCAAGTCACAGCTACAGGGAGGTAATCACTTTAAACTGACATTTCTGTTGCAAATTCTTTTACAGCAGAGACATTTAGTAAACTACAACTCTTATCTTTTTAAGTGATGTATAAATCTGTAAACTGCCTCGACCTTTCACATTGCTTCTCATTAGCAAGGCATCCTGAGTTGGCAAGATCTTAATGCATCCTTCTTTGTATTTTATTTATTTTTTATTATATTAAGAAGTAATAGGCAACACAAGAGTGCAAATGAATGCACACTCTGTTGTATGGCACATGACACACTGTCTCTTCATGTTCAGCTTTGTCATTTCGGGGGGTTTCCTATTCCAGTCATTCCAGCCCTGAGGTCATTTCACTCTCCTCCTCCTCCTCCTTCCTCCATTTTGCACTTTAAACTACTCTCAAGACTGTTTATTCACGCATAACCAGATGAGGATGATAGTTTGAATTAAGCATTTATAACAATTGTACAGTTGTCAGATAGACTAAATGAACAAAAGTTTACACAATTTGTCTTGTAATTATCTGTGTAAACAAACAAACTAACAAACTAACAAACAGATGAATTGATAAGATGGGCAAATATATAATTAAATACAAATATTGGATAAGCTCCAGTGAGCTCAGATGTGGGATTCCCCAAGGCCCATGCCTTTGGGTTTTTGCAGTGGATGTTTCCAATTACTCAAAGATTCATGTTCACTGATCAGCTGCCTCCTTACTTCTTATCACTATTTTTTCTCTGTCCTGATGGGGAAGACAAATGTTTTTTTTTTGTTTATGTGTTGTTGTTGTTGTTGTTGTTGTTGTTGTTGTTGTTGTTGTTGTTTTTAATCCTTGGCTTTCTATATCCATGAACTCACTTTCAGGGACAAGAGAGGCCAACGACCTGAAAGCTCCCGGGTACGATTGTTACCTAAGACACTGAACGCAGCACAGGCATTACGCACTTCGGTTTCCATGGCAACAGAGTAAAACCAAGACTTGTGGCCATGAAGAAAGTTTGTTTTCTGTCGTGTCTCCGTAAAAAATACAATTAACTAACAGGTGAGGGTTCACTTTAGAGTTTCTCTGTTTTTTTCACCATCTTCAATGATGAAATGTTACATTTATTTAAAAGCAGAAATACAAAGCACCGGCTCTTTGTTAGATGTTGATTCGATATTGACTTACTTTAAAAAATGTTTTTATTTACTTTATGTTGGTTTGTTAAATGGAAAATTCTCACATTGCAAAGTTCATTGTTATTGGCCTGATTAATTAATTGTGATGCACTTAAATTAAGATAGAGTACACTGAAATATTATTTTGATAAATTTTATTTAATAGGATCACAATTCTTTATAATATTAACAACTGTACAGTTGTTGAGGCTCAGAACATTACACTTTATGTCTTTTGTTTGTTTGTTTGTTTACAGTAATACATTTGCATTCAAAGCCATGTCCAGCAGCAGTAGGCCAAAGCCTGGGTGTTTTGGGAGTGACATCCACAGATTGCTGGAGGCTGCTGAAGCCGGTCAGAAAGCTGATATCCTGACCTACTCCTCAGGTCATTTGGGACCCCACAGTCTGGACAAAACTCAGCCTCACAGGGAGAAAAAGCAGTTTTTCTGGAGAATGTCTCAGCATCAAGAAGAAACTCCAAAACCTCCGACACGCCAGAAGAAACAGACACAGGTTCGGGCCTATATAAAGAAGAAAGAAACGAAAAAGTCCTCTTCTGAGGGCACCTTTGACACTGAGTTAGTAGAGTCTGGGATCTTGGGGTCAAGACAAAATCAGGCTCCTGATCATTCATCACCTGCACACAGAACAGAAGATTTAAATCCACCATGTTCCTCAAAGACTTTCCCAGTCCAGCTTGAAGCTTGCTCTCAGAAAAACTCTTCATCTAAACCAGAGGGGATTAATCCATTTTGCACAAGCCCTTCTGACCAGAAACACCTGCATAATGAAGACCAGACTGAGCTGAAACAGTGTATGGGAAGGCAAGGCATAGCCAACCAGGACCTCTGGGCTGGAATAAATGTTGCTGAAAAGCATGAGAGGAAACTACAAAAGGTGAAAGTGATCAAACAAACCATGACATTTTGAGAATAGTTTTGTAACTGCAAATTGTGAAATGGCCTCTTGCAGAGGGTGCATGGATAAAGACATGCACAGATTCAAACATACATCTGAACTGCTAAAGTTAACGTTCTGTGTGTTCCTGTCATACACAGGAGTTGAAGAAGTTGTCAGTGCAGAGCTGGCCCAGCAGAGAACGCCTTGCGGTCTTCAGTGACGTCTTTGATGATGTATGTGAAGGCTCTCCAGTATTTGGACACATCCTGAGGGAAATTAAGGTTTTTCCATTTCCTCTGTACCCACTAACACATTTTTAGCATGTGCTGTATTAAAGCCAAGAGAGAGTGAGTCCCTGGTGTAGTGAGCACAAGTAGAGCAGCCACCGGAACCTGGGCGTGATGCGTCAGGGAGCAGGTCATCAGAGGGCACCGCTCCAGCACTGCTGATTCATAAGAAATGTCTCAGGGTCACGCAAGTTTCTTTACTCACACAAAAATATCACTTTGAATAATTGGAATTTGTGCATTTTGCACTCAAACCAAAACACTGAATTCAATGAAAGTGATTATTGGTTAACACACATTTGCTGTAATGAGTGATGACTATTATCAAAATCTTTTTTAGTATTTAACAGCATAAAACTACATTTCAATTCAATTCAATTCAATTTTATTTATAAATTACCAATCATATTAATTACATCAGGGCACTTTACATCACAAGGTCAAGGCTGTTCAAAGGCCACCAAAGTCAGAGAGAGAGATTGATGCATAAGGAACATTTTTTTCTACAAACACATAATAAAAAAATGTTTTCTTTTTTCTTCCAGACAGAATATGATTTGTATGTAAACCACTTGATGGATTCCCACTCCCCACAAGACAACAAGGTAAATGCATGAAATAATTCAAAGATGGCCTGAGTCATGGTTGTAACGCTCGGGCCTTATGTGTGTCAAAGACATGGATTTCCTTGTGTGTGTGCCAGCTAATTACCAGCAAGCACATCATCATAGCTTTGTGTTTAGTGTGACTGATTAACAGCAGTGGAAATTGTTTCTCATGCTGAGTAAAAATGAAAGCCAATAAACAGGATCCTCTCAACATCTGCCCTGATGTTACAAGTCATTGTAATGTAATGATACTGCACCAGAGTTAGTCACAGTTGAGATGGTCAAAGGTCATATAACTACATGTATTTCTGACAAAGGTAAAACCAAATGTGTTCATGGAGCACAGGGAAATGAATGAGATGAATATTAGAGATATCAATTTTTTGCATTTGTGATACAAAAAAAAAGTCTTAATATTTTGTTGTTGTCATTATTGTTTCAGACTCCTTTGCTCAGAGATCTTGGTGATGGTAAAGTAGGAGAAATGGAGGTGGAGAAAGCTGAAAAAGAGGTTTTGAGGCTGGAGCAGGAGGTCAGAAAAGCTCTGGAGGAAAAAAAACGGTACTGCAAGTATCTGTGTACCAAAAACAAACTATATATATTTGTATACTGTACATTAGTTTAAGCTGTGTGTTTTATTTTAACCTCAGAGTCCAAACTGAATTACAGAACATTCAAGCAATTAACGCCCTGGTGGATACTGATGAGACAAGTAAGTCTCAGGGTTACATATCTGTATCTAATCATTCATAATCCCCATCCAAGCATTTGCTGTATCATCCTGCAGGTCAAGTACACATGCTTTAAAATACTGTATGTCTGTGGCGTGAACAGACTGAACAAATAATCACTTTGTCATGACGACAAACACAAAGAGAGTTTTGTAGTCTCAGTGAGTCAGCTGCGACTTTTAATGGCTGTAGGGCTGTGTATGCACAAGTACAGAGCCATCATTATTCACTGTATCACATTCATGCTTGGCTCATGTGTGTGGTTGGACAAATATATCTCTGTCAGCGCTGCAGGACAGGGGCGCTGACATCAGCTGCACTAACACCATTCAGCTCAGGAGGCTTCAGGTGCTGAGGGAGTGGAAGGAGGTCCAACAGTTGGAGGAGGAGATTAAAGAGAAGATGGTGTCCACTGTTACCACCACTGCTATTGAAAGACGAATCAAAGCTGAAAAGGTGCTGCACGGTCACATGGTTGTTTTAGGATGTCTCTGTTGATTATTTATCGACTGTTTATCCTGTTTGTTTCCAGACTGATGTAATGAAACTAATCGCCTCAAATGAACGTCTAAGGACCGTTTGTAAGGCAAGAGCATATAACATTTCTCCCATAATATTATCATTTTCATACATTAAAAGTTTTTAAATGCACATCCTGCTCAATTAATTTGTAGTTTCTTTTTAAGGAGTTAGAAAACAAAATCAATGTGGTGCTGAACAGAGAAAAAGTAAACAAGGCCCTGAGACGGTACGTGCTTTAATGTACTGTATATGTGACACTTGACTCGTCTGTCATTCTTTTTCAGTTACATGTTTTTCCTCTTTTTCACCACAGGATGTTGTGGGATGAAATACATGGTGGTCAACAACCAGAGACTGAATAGCTCCTTCAGCAAGTAAACTAGCAAATCATTTATTGAAATGAGCATTTCAGTCAGACACTATGTGCTAGACAATGTAATTTAATTAAGGGATACATGTCTAATAAACTGACAACAAGCAAACATCTTGTAATTATATGAGTACAAATAATGTATTATAAGAGTGACATTTAAAAGAAATGCATGCTATTTTTAAAGATAATTTTGTGTTTTGCATGTCTTAATTTGCCTATTAAGTAGTATGATACTAATGTAAAACTAGCACTGTTTATGTCAAATTAATGTAGTGGGGTAGAAATGTAGTAAAATAGAGGTATAAAATTATAAACAAATGAAAATGACTGGAGCATGAAATGAAAATGCTCCAGTATAACTGTTGCAGGTTGTAGTTAAATACAGGTTGAGTAACTGTGCTGATGCACCTCAGGCTCAGTGATGACATGCACATGTGGTGTTTCATAATGGAGGACGCCAGATTTCACGGGTTCTGTCACTCAGCAATTAAAGAACAGCAGTGAATTTGACACTTCACATATGTTGTTTTAGTGGCCCAAAGCAATCCAATTAATCCTCGTTAATGTGACCAGCTTCCACCTGAAGGTACAAATCTAATAAGCTGTAATGTGTATGGCCAGAAGCTGCTCAGATTGTGTTGTTTATTGAAAAGCATTTTCAGGTACAGAAAAGAGCTTTGATATTGTTACAACCTTTTTTCTGATATATGTCTGGAAATGTGCATGAAAAAAAGACAATAACATTCATTGCAGAATGAACAAGGCCAGCAAAATAATCCACATATATTAGTCATGCAATTGGCTATTGTTAGACACTAAATATGACAAAAAAAAACAGTTATTTTCTTCTGAACTGGGTGCACATTACTCTTCAAGCACAAGAGGGCAGCAGAGACTTTTGTGAAAAGTGGACTATGTACAAAACACTGAGGCCTGGATTACAAGCCTAAGGTACTGTTGCTGGCTTTATAAAATCAATTTTAGCTGTATTAGTTCCTAATACTTTACCTCTTGTTGTTTTTCATTTATCCACAAATATTTTAACACTTTAAAAAAAATAATCCAAAAGTTTCATGCCATCACCCCCCCCCCAGGTCAAGCCAAAATGCACAGGATGAGGCTCTTTTTGCCTTTGTGACCTTTATCAAAAACAGTGAAGATGGTTCAAGGTTTGTAACAACTTGAGAAAGGTCCTGGGAAGAAATGCCAGCCTTAAAAATGTGTTAAAAACTAATGGGCACAGAGTTCTGCTCGAGGCTCAAGTTCAATGTGACTTGAGTTATAAAAATCCAATTATAACTTTATTCACAAAATTGTGCTAAAAATACTGATTTGATCAGAATCACAGGGACCATCAGAAATATAGAAGCTTTTCTTCGGATTGATACGGATCGGCCTTTGCCCCTGACACGACAGAGTGCCTTGCTGTCTGCTAGAATCTAATCACAGGTCAAAGTCTGCGCTCTAGCTGACAGAGGCAGGAGGAGCATGGTGTGTTTTTGTCCTTTACTGTCTAAGCTCTTCCCACCCTGTTAAAGACTCCTCACCCTGTGGAGAGCCATCTCTGCTTGGATTGTCGCCAGTTCATCACCATGCTGCTTCGGACTGTGGCCCTGCTCCTCCTCTGCATGTCCCCAGGTATGTGTGCCACTTTAGGCTACTACCAGGCTCAAGCAAACGAGGACCAGGCCCCTGCTGTGGACTCCCCGGCTGTGGACTCCACTGCTGCTACCAGTGATGTTGTTGCAGCTGCCCCTGTAGATGCAGCTGAAGAAGTTGCAGCAGCTGCAGATGAAGTACAAGTAGGTGATCCACCTGCGACCGAGGCACCTGCAGCTAATCCTGTTATTGACGAGGAACTGCTGATCAAAAATGTTACAGAGGAAGATCAAGCAGGTGACACACCT
The DNA here is from genome assembly GCA_900323345.1 of Pseudochromis fuscus. Lineage (NCBI taxonomy): Eukaryota > Metazoa > Chordata > Actinopteri > Pseudochromidae > Pseudochromis > Pseudochromis fuscus. Next base: position 23,849 of record OOFC01050848.1, on the reverse strand, counting down.
CAAGTGGATGACAATGAGGCAGAAGGTGTAGCAGCCAAAGAGCCAGAGACGGACAGTGATGGGCAAGCAGGAGACGTTCCTGCTGTGGAAGCTGTTACTGAAGAGACGGCCACCCAACAGCAACCTTCTGCTGAGGAGGAGACAAATGAGATCACCCCAGTCCAGACCGATGAGTCCATGGATGGATCCGTGGCACATGAAGATACAAGCAGCTGGAGCCTCAGCTCAATTAGAAATAGTTTCCAGAGTATGCACGGATACTTTGGCTCCCTGGTGGAGCTGGTGGGGGGACAGGATGGTCTGTGTCAGTACCGCTGCAGATATGGTAAGATTGAATCTCTTAATGTTGTTGGTTGGTTTTTTTTTTGGTTTTTTTAATATAATTTATCTAATGTCCAGAATCACATGTGTTAGTGTCCTGAGCGGAGAAGTTGTAGACAGTGTGTTTTCAAAGTTTTGTTTACCACATCCAATATTTTTCTGTTGGTATCTATTTGTTTGCCTAACACACTTCACCTTTCAAATGTAATCAGTTTGTCTGCTGTTAGTTGAGAGTGAGATAACATGCCAGGGTCTCAAACTGCTGATACTAGAACTTGAATGCATTTGTTTATCAGTCCAGGTGGTGGATGTACCTACAGTTACACAATCGATAGAGATGTTCTCAAACAGAAGTTACATCTTATCTGTGAAGTGACTTACACCTGAGGACAAAGATATACTGTGGATCCTTGACTGGGGATGTGTGATGACATTAGCTTGATAATAGTTTGTGTACTTGAATTCCAAAATGACATTGTTTTTTGTTTGTTTGTTGTTGTTTTTGTTTAGGAGAACTTCCAAAACCTCGGCCTGGCTACCAGCTCCCAGAGCCCAATGGTTGCAGCTCCTCTCTGGTTGGATACCAGGTGAATGCTGCTGTAGGTGGACTGTTCAAAGTACCAACAACCCACAGCAACACTATTAAGCCTATATAACAGAGCTCATCACCACCATTATAACTCAAAATGCTCCACTGGTAAACTGCACTGACACAATGTAGTTTTGTCCACCGACAGCTTGACCTGGGGATCCCTGCTATGACTCAGTGCTGTAACCAGCTTGACATGTGCTATGACACTTGCGGCACCAGCAAGTACGACTGTGACTCCACGTTTCGCTCGTGTCTACACGACATCTGCGCCGACCTTAAGGCGAGCCTGGGATTCGCCAGGAAAGCACAAAGTGAGATATTTGCAGATATTTACTTCACTTCATTTCTTTGCTTTTTACTATGACCGCCCCAGAAATATTGCATACTCGTGAGTAATCAAAGTCTGCCCCCCTCCTTTATCTGTTTTCTGTCTTTTCTTTTTTCAGCATGTGAGTCAGTGGCAGATGCTCTCTACAACACAGTGTGGACTCTTGGTTGCAGACCTTACATGAACAGCCAGAGGGCAGCGTGTGTCTGCGAGGGAGAGGAGAGGGATGAACTGTGACAGCTGCTCTTTACTTTCACAAATAACAGAGTCATATTTATTTATACATTTACACGGGGCATCAAGAGCTCATCTCAAAACTCTGAGACCAAGCATTAAAGACATAAATGGGAAATTTTATAGGATTTATTTAGAGATGGTATTAATAACTATTACTTGCCTGAATATGACTTTCAGAATATTAATTGTTCAGTCATATTACGCTTTCCATACTCCTCATTTTAGGCCATTTTTAGGCCTCTGTGCCACCATTACCATAACCTATTAGATGACTCCAAACAAAGTGCCTGATGGGAAGATGGGAAGGATATTGTAAGTAGATTAATTTCCTCCTCTAGATTGAAAGACAAAAGATAATTACTATGGTGCACATGCCCTGTTATGTGCTGTCATATTCATTTTGTTAAGCTGCCCCGCTCAAACCTAAAGTCAATGTCATGTAAATGTAATGCCTATTACAGCTACTATGCTAATGTTTGATCCAAGTTATTTGCCAGTTATTTGTTATTTTTTATGAATGGATGCCTGACTAATTGGAGTTTAACTGACATGATTAACTCTAGATTAATTGTCAGCGTGATGAAGCGTATGCATAATGTGCAGGCGCAGAATACTGATATCTTATTTCCACCAAACCCTAATGTGTGATATGCTCCCCAGCCATCGATTACACAACGCAAATGAGTCAGAATGCATTTGTGAATGTTCCACATGTATATTTCAAGTTGGTGATGGTGTGAAATATAAACCACTTTATAAATTCACTAAATCTCTAAGCTGTAATCAAGCCTGAAAAATGCCCGAGAATGTGACCTAGAAAAACATCCCTCATGCTGTAGTTGTTAGAAATGAACTGTGGCCTCTTCCAAATGTGTTTTTTTTTAATAGAAATGTCATTCACTTTAATGTCACTAAATTGTGCTGCAAGGCAAAGTGGCAAAGACACACAAACTTGGATGTGTTAACTCCAATATGATGAATCCCACTGGAACTAGAAAAAAAATAAGACTGTCCATCTCCATGTATATCCAGGACTTTGAAGGGACTGTGCAATAGACTGCTCTGTGCGTATGCCTGCATTTATTTGGTGTTTGCATATACAAAATAAATTGATATGGTCAACTCATCTTTAATCTAAATGCAAATGTAATTTTTGTGATAGTGGTTTGTACTGATGACATGTTGTCATGGTGATTTTCTGGATGTTGTGGTGATGGCTTTATGTCAGTATCATGGCAGGATGAAGATGGGGCCTGCAGTCATTGTGTGCTGGTCCTGAGGTTCAACCGTCCCGGCCGCCCGTCTGGCACGGCCCTGACAGTGCTGAGTGCAGCGGGAGTCTCCTGTCCTGCATACTAACACCTGGCAGTGGAGGAACACTTGCTGTAAACAGAGAGGGAAAGCTTTGAGATTTAGAGATAAAGCAAAAATGTCATCACAGTGATATCCCTAATTAATGCAGTCTGTGAATGCAGTCCTAACACTGTAGTGATACACAAAGATAAGCCCACACACATTTGCCAGCTGGCTCCCAGCATGCTGCTTTTACTCACTCGGTTGTCCTTGCCAATGAACTTGAAGACGGGGACCTGGTAGTGCTTAGAGAGCTGATCCTTCGATGAGAACTGTGTCACTGTTTCATCAGAGATACATCTGTGTAGGAAGCCAAAGACAGAAAACATTATACATACAGTTTATATCTTAGCACACTACTCTGTGATCCATAGATATTTTTAACAAACCACTTCATCAAGGTTAGCTGCCCCAAGGTCCTAAAACACAGCTGTAGATTTAATGGGAAATCGTGAAAATAGATTATAGTGCTGCATTGTTGGTGTCCGCACAGCAGCAAGTAGAAAATTCACTTTGGTTTCAGTGAATAAATGATCAGGCAGCAGTGAGTGTTCCAGTGATAGTAAGATATTTGCTTTTTTTAGCCAAGGCATTTCTGTTTTCTTTCAACATTAATCAGAGCACAAGTCCAGTGGCATTTTTCATTTGACATTTCTTTGAAGGAGTAGAGATTTCCTGTCCTATAACTGTCAAGTAGCCGACGCTAAGGCTTTTGTGAAATAGCAGCTGGGTCTGATACTGCTGACATTTATTATAACAGCTATTAAGGTGACGTGACCAAATACATTAACTCGATGATATTAAAAGCACCAAATTACAAATGGTCAGTTAACCCAAATAACAAAAAAAAAGTTTTAATGCAGTACCAAGCAGTGTTATTTTCACTTGATAAAGAGCATTCCTATAAAAAACAATTTATTCTTTTTGTTCTGCTACATTGGGTGAGATCCTGCACATAAAATAAACAAACCTGTGGTTCTGTGTACTACAAAACAGATTTCTCTCTTTGCAATACTTAATTATTGCTTGAAAAACCAATAATAACATGAGTCTAGCTTTTTGTGTTATGGGCCCATAGGGTGAGGCAAGACAGCAAGTTCATACTAACACATGTAATAGATGCACTGTTTCAGAAGGACCATGTTCTGGTTGCCTTTGCAATTATTTTGTCATATAGCCTAAGATGTGACACTGAAAGACAACTTCCAAAGGTATTCACCCATCTTTGATGAGATAATACTTGAGGGCCTGGTCAGCTTTGGGCCCTGGTGTAGCGAAGCAGCTCTCCACCAGGGCAGAGAGGCCCTCCACTTTTTCCTTTGGCTCCACCCCGAAGAACAGGGAGTCGTGCAGGCGGAGCTGGGGTGGGGTGACGTAGGGCTCTGAAAACTCAGAGTTCTTGAAGAGCTCCAAGAAGAACTGGAAGACGCCCTCGCTGTGTCCCGCCAGCTCCAGGGCTGAGCTGCGCAGACTTGCCTGGTATTCGTCCGACACGTGGTACTCCCTGGGGAACTCACAGGTGACTGGGAGAACCAACTTGCTGGTGCGGACTATTAACTCCCTGCTGCTGCCTGGACTGCTCTTGGGAAGACCTGTCACCAGGTTGGTCCCCACAATCTTGTTGTCTGTCACCTAGGAGTGAACATTTGCCTTACTTTTAATGGCTTTTTCAGTCAGTGACAGCCTCGAACAACCCACAAAATGCACAGCTTTGTTAATATATCGAACATTTTTCCAAGCTTTTCACACTGAAGGCCACATTCACAAAAAAATATTTCTCCATAATGCCCCTGACCTCCACCACAGTGCCGCAGGTCTTGAGGCTGAAACTGAGGTTGATGTGTGTGCCATTGGAGACACCTCGACATGATGAGTTGGACAGAAAGAGCTCCAGTCCTCCAACAAGGTCCTTGGGAACTGACACTGTAATTGAGCTGGAGTCACACTGGACTGGCACTGCAGGAAAAATAGTCAAAGATATGACATGTTGTTATAGCACAATTCATAAAACTGTGTATGGATATAGCAGCAAAGAGCAGCTTAAAATCTGTCCATAGTAAATTCAGTACAGTGATGGTAAAGGAAGATCTGGACTGAGGTTTTTTCAAATTACATTTTTTTTTTTTAAGCTATTTAACCACAGAGAACCTTTTCTCACCCTGATAACTAAAATATCAACCATTTGTTTCTCACACACACATACACACCCTGACACGTGCGTTTATCCTCTCCCAGCTCCAGCCCTCTGGGACAGCGGCATTCATAGGAGTCCAGCAGTGGGGAGCAGCCATGGCTGCAGCCTCCATTGTTAACGTGACAGCCTGCTATCTCTTCATGAGGCAACACAGAGAAAAATATTAACAACACTATGTGAGTCCCTGATTTAATTATCTCCACACAACATAGACTGGTGTGTCATATAATTAAAAGTAAATGGATGTACCTCTACAGTTATGTCCATCCTCATCCAGCACACGGCCCCGCCCACACTCACAGCGCCTGGAGCCTTTGGTGTTCACACACACTTCTGCACAACCACCATTTCCCTTATCACATTCGTTCACATCTGAACATAAAACACACACCAGGTCAGTTATTAATATCAGATGAGTCTTGGTTTCATTGACTGATAGTGGCTGGGTGGAGTGTAACATCTCAAGGTAATTCATTTAGTGTTTCAGGGAGGAGAGTAATGAATCGACTTTAAAGGACTTTAACGCTGAGTTTATAATACTGAGAGGACTGGTAAAGAAATAATGATGGATGACATCAAAACAGCGACATGAGAGAGAGTGCAAGAGAGTGAGGAAAGATAGTGAGTGAGGATGGAGGAGTGAAGTAGTCATTTCTCAGATAGGGAAAGGCTGACTTTGTTGATGGGTTAATAATGAGATAATGGCAGTTTTCAGGTTGGCTAGGTGCCTCCTGCATAGCTGTCACCCATCATTAGATACCAGTATACCACACACACACACACACACACACACACACACACACATTCACCTTCAGCGGAGTCAGCAAACATAAACTACAACCTTTCAATCTAACTGTCTCTATTGCTGCTTTGTCATCAGGCTTTGACCTCATTCATAGTTTATGATCTATCTTGTCGTTCAGAATAAATCTAATAATAAGGCTTTGGATTTGATCATAATAAATTTGTACAGGGTACTTGCAGGTGGAGTATGGAGAGACACATTTCTGAATTCTCATGATATACAACTTCTCCCCCATTCTCAATGTGCTATCAAGAAAAGTGAACGTTGATATAAAGATTACATAGGAACAGTTTCTTGAAATATACCAATCCACACTGATAGATTTTCCTTGGTATTTGTTTTTCAGAGTACGTCTCGAGCCGATCCATCCTCCATGTCCCCATGCTTATCTGTGTCTGTCACACAACTTATCTGTCCCCTGTCTTCCTCCCTCTCTGACTGTCTCACCCAGGCATGTTTGTTTGTCTGGTCCCAGGACAGTTCCCGGTGCACAGCGACAGTCAGACTCCGGACATCTTGGACCAGCACAGTCGACCTCATCACAGATGTCATAAAAATCTGTGCGGCACACACACAAACAACAGCATCATTCAAATGATGATAATAAAACAGCTATTTCTTGTTCTGTTCTTATCTGCTCACTTACGGCCACAGTAAACATGGAAGCAGACAGAGGGTCTGGGCAGGCGGTATACAAAGTATCCTCCAGGACAGGCCTTCACGTCTACACTGGCGTTCCACTGGCAGCAGTTGTCGTTGAAGCTGGCACACACGGGCAGAGTGGCGATGCCTTCGTGGAGCTGGGGGTGGCTGCCGTTGAGCCAGATGGGTGCATGTGTGCCACAGTGATTCTCAGAGATGCAGAAGGTGGGCATGGCATCCCCGGCCATGCCAGTGAACCGGTACCATTCACCAGAAACATGGCTGTCACACAGGGGCACGCCGGATGACCGGTTGACGTGGTAGTCTGTGTTCCTCCAGGGTTCATTCAAGCTGATGTAGGCAGAGCACGGGTCGAGGGCTGAGGCATGGGAGGGGGTGGGAGGGCATACATGAACAAGACATGACAGGAAAAAGAGAGGAAAGTTATAAATATGTGTCTTATGCTGGGAAGGAGGAGGAGGAAGGAGCTGGTGAAAAACATAAGGACTTTTATATAATTTTTTTTTTTTTTTACTTTGCTTCCAAAGTAAAAAAGATAAAAACAATAATAATAATAAATTAAGTGATATTGTCAGACATGATTTGTTTATCACAATCAAACAGTTAAAAGCAGTGTTATACTGTATTACACAGAATATTAGAAACACCTCTGAAGTAAAATAGCTGTTCTTCCTCCACACTGTCAAAAGGTCAGTTCACTGAATTTATTAAGTCTAGTCTTGGACTTCACCTCATTTCTCTGTTTCTTTTTGAGAGAGGCAGCGACTTCCTCTCAACAGCTGAAAACAGTGTCTCGCAGCCTCTCCTTTGAATACTGCACTGTCTTGTCTACTGATATTTGTCATTCTCGGGTAGTTCTAATAAATATTACTTTGTTTTGCCTGAAACAAGATTTAAATTTTCAAATTCGGTGAGCACTAAGAATGAAAAACAAATTTTAATTCATCTCCATTATTCAACCACCAATCTAATCTTAAACCAGAAATAATTGTTCAGGTTAGAACTGAGATTAAACTTAAACTAAATCTGGTGCCTTCAACACAGCAGGGTGATTCACTGCTATATTCAGATTGATTTGTACATCAGGTCCAAATTAAATTAAACTGAGAACCACAAATGGGATTCAATTCACCTCCATTACAGAGGGATAAAAACTAAAATCTCAGAAACCAAACCACAAGATGTAAGTGAAGTAAATTGTTTACTTTGGGGAAGGTTCAAATGGCTGCTCGACCCACAGACAGGCACCGTGTTGTTTACCTCTGCGGACTGTAAATCTGTTCTCGTCACTTGACCAAACTTGTTACCGTGAAGCAAACCTTCGAATCGTCAAGATAAACAGTAACGCAGAGTCGACTCTCATTGAACTATCAGGCAACAAGCATTACACAAAGGGCTCTTTATCCAATGAGTCCTGTCAGTGGTGACTCTTTTCACTACAGCCAGTTGTGCAGATTCAGGAGAACAACCGAACGGCAGAGTAAACAAAGTGCAGCAAAACAATCAATAGTCTCTCCGCTCTTCATGCCCTCTCAACAGTGTAATTAAGAGGCAGACATAAAACAAAAGGGGACAACTTGAGGGAGTGGGCAACCTGTGTAGGAATGAGAGGAAACGTTAAGAAGTGGTGAGGATGAAGAAACAGCACGAGGCCGATCTGCTCAACAGTAAAACATCTTCAGTGACAGGCCAGAGCCAGAAAACATGACAGCTGACAAACCAGCACATAACACTTTACTGGAGTAGTAACCACAGCTATAACCAGTGCTCCAGGCTTTCCATTTACTTGAATTGCACAACATAAAATACCTACGTCCATGCTTTCCCGTACCTTGCATGAATTTGAGTGCTTTCACTGTGCAACATCTAAAAAGAGGCCAAGGTTGAGCAAAAAAAAATACAGTAACAACAACTGTACCTTTTCTCCTGTCCGCATAGAAACATACAAAAACATCGTCCAAAATATTATGTTTCAAAACATTTACTGACTCTGTGATAGTTCCTAAAAGCTATGAACAAATGTGTGGGTTTAATTTAACTAATTATGTGACCCTGAGCCACATGCACATCATTTTCTCCCTCCATCCACTAACACACAGTCCATCTCGTCACTGTACCACTCCAATAAAAGCAGACGAATCAATCCGTAGTCTTGGCCTACTGACAGCGGGATGTACGACTGACCAACTGTCCTCCAGCTCCAGCAGCACAGGAGGGGCAGAGGACATAGCTGACTCATGTGGGTGTATGCTAATGGGAGCGTTAAATCTTCCAGATGCAGCTTGAATAACTTAATATGGCCTATTAAGGGAGTGCTGAGCTACGCCTGGTCCTGAGTCAGACTCCTGCATCTTATCTGTACTGATGAAGATAAATATCCACACTCTCCTTTCATATTATTCTGCTTAATTAACAGTTTGTGCCAAAGGATAAGACTGGTGATATGTCATATTTTCTTATCATCAACACATTGTATTTAAAAAAAAAACAAAAAAACAATGATTTGATCGTACTAGTCGATTTAGTCCTTGCATGACCTGATATATTTTACTGTTCTGTGCCTCCCACATGTTGTCCAAAAACTAAAATAAAAACACATCACTGATCCTTCATTACAATGAAAATGAGCTTGTTTATTCTTAGTCAATCCCGCATACACTGCTGCTTAAATACTTACAAAAGATGCAACTGTGCAGAAACCCATCGCTGAAAACCACTTTTAACCGTGGGTTGAAAAATATTGCCTTAACGATACAGCATTGTAATCCTTTTTAAATTGTTTATTACCCATTTTCTATATCTTCAGTAGAAAAAATAGGCCTGAGGCTGAGTGCAACAAGTAGTTCAACAAAGTCTAAAATATAAGATGATGGATTTTCATAGAATTTGATGGGAGCTTCTCCTTTTAATTTCAAGTATTTAAAAAAAAACCCAGACAGGTCAAACACAAAGTCACTGCTGTACATTAATGTGCATATCTTAATTTAACATAAGAGATCCCTGTCTGTTTTGGGTGTTAACATAAGAAAAGATGAACTCACCAACACCTGCAGCTGGGTGAACCTCCTGCAGCAGACTGGTTATTACCCAAAAAATCATGATGTACTTTCTCATAAATAGACAGTAATCCAAGCTCGAGTCTGAGTGTGTATGTGTGTTTGTGCGGCTTTTCTGGTTCATCCTTTAAGGGAAGTCTGTCTTTAGTAGGCGCCTCTTATCTGTGTCATGTCCCTTTGTCACCTTGAACCCCCTGACTTTCTGCTCCCCAAATCCAGTGACGGGACCATCCTCCCATTGTTTCAGAGCCTGAAGTCGTCTTACTCTCCTCCCTTCATCTCCACACACAGGCCCTTAAAACACCCCACTCATCTTTTTCTTCTCTTCTGCTGAGAGAGTGTCCCTGTGGCTTATGACTTTTTAATATATTTTCTTTCTCATCCTTCCTTATTTAAAGCAATGATCTAATCTGTGGCAGTATTAAACCGATCTGATTAATCTGCTTAGTGTCTTACTGAAGTATCTTTTACTTCAAGGTGACGGTCGGGCTTGCACAATCCGACTTTACCGTGGAGGAGACCCTCGGTGAGGACACAGCGGAGTGAATATGTTCTCATCTGGCTCATTGTAACAGGCCAAGAAATACCTATAGCTTGGCGTTTTTCATTTAAATGCTACAGAAGTTAACCTGAGCCTTGCAGTTTTTGTTTCTCATGTGTAATTAAATTAATGGAGACATTAATCCACGAGGTATTTAGAAGAAATGAGTCAGAACAGTTGTGATTACTCCTGCAAACAAGCCCGTTAGCCTTCCTGGCTGCAAGCTTCAGCGGCACAGGCAGACTTACACTTTTGATAACCATATCAAAAGTCATGTCGTGCATGTCTTGAATTCATTTTTATTTTCTTGTTTTAAAAGTTTCTCTACATTTTAGGTTACTTTTAAACAAATATTGGATACATGTAGTATGTTCAAATTAAGTACCTTCACTGCATCAAGTTATTAGCAGGTTTTTTGTGACAATGATAGCATGACATACAGATGGCAAAGTTGATCTGTCAGTTGATTACTTGCATGGATTATGTGGAGACATTTACGCTCCCCGAACACCGACACCTCATCACCTTTTTGCTCTCCTCACTGAGGCTGACCTTTCAGACTTTAATAAAGTGTCTCGACAACCACTGATAGGAGGAGTCATTCAATTTAAAACATGGACGTTCCTGTTTCCCTAAGGATCACTATAATAACTCCGGTGATCCCTTAACTTTTCATTTCTCATCAGATTGGAATTTGAATTATTAGTCCAGCACTTTGCAAAAACTAATGTCATCCCTTTCAGCCTCAGCTGCACACTGTCTTTGTCAGATTACAAGAGGCATTTGGAGGCCAACTGCTAAACCAAATATGATGAAGATTATGCCGACGTACCGTTATCATTATGTTGACATGCTAACATTACAACCACAGAACCACTGTCAGCTTTTTCTCAAAGTTATTCTGTTATTGCTTCAAGGTTTTAAAAATGTAAGCTCCTTATTTTAAACCTAAATTTAGTTTAAACAGACCTCTGCAGCCATAAAATGTTGATTTACAGGTCTATTTCCAAGGATGTCCTGTACAGGAAGTAGAGTAGTGGAAGCCAAGGGGAGTCGGAGGAGGTCATCAAGACCTTGAAGCGCTGCTCCTTGTAAACATCTGCAGCGTGGCACATTAATCACTTTGCTTTCACCTCCAGAGCGAACAACAGAAACTCCAACTGGACCCTCGGCTCCAAAAACTGGATAAGGATTTTATTGATAATTGAATTACATTTCTCTTTTATACATATTTCATAAATGATACAGGATTTTACATGTTCTTTTTTTGCCAACATGACAGCATCATATGTCAACTGAAGAAACACAAAAGAAAAGAAACCAACTCAACAAAAAGACAAAATAAAGCAAGAGGTCAGAATGAAGAACAAGATCAATTCAATCCTATAGTTTGCTTCACTCTTCAGGCATTTTAAACATGTCTTATTGTAAGTGCACACAAACAAGATATTTCAAAACTTGACACACATTCAAAACATAATAAAAAGGTGACTGGAGAGAAAAAAATGCTGAGGGTTGATGAGAAAGGGACAAGAAAAGGAAGAGGTCATAAAGCCTCCTTTATAGGCGCACCAAGGATGGAGGTTGTTTTCCATTTATTGGGGAGTATGAATGCGCGGGATTATGGGAGTAAATAAGGTGAAGATGGGACTGGGGTTCGATGGGGTTTAAGCAGTGGGTTGGCTGGGATTTAAATCAGATTTTGGCAGGGCAGATTCTAAAGACGCAGCCCTGTCCACTGCCCTTTATAACTAGGAATCTCTACAAACAACGTTCTTAAATTATCTTTGCAGTTTTTTGATAAATCATCTTTTTTATTTTTACATAAGTTCCCATGTAAACATACATTCATGCAACACCCTCTTTAGAATAAAGTTTCCTTATATTTGATATATTTTGTTTTTAAAAATAAACAAGAAAAAAAGGCAATAATTGGTGGATGGCATGATAAAAAGGAGGAAGTGATGATAGAGTGATGTGTAGTGTAAAAAAAAAAAAAAAAACAGAGGGGAGGATTGAACTGCAAGCAGAGGCCTGAACTCTCACATCTCCCATGGTCACATCTCCAAGGAAACACCGTTTTCTGTGTGTGTGTGTGTGTGTGTGTGTGTGAGTGAGTGTGTAAGAGTGCCATTCGGGGAAAAATGACTTTAAAGCTAATGATGGCTATGAAGTGTGATGAGAGCTGAATTGATTTTTACGGTTATTGACAAGCAATTAGGAGGGTTCATGAATACGGTGATCAGCACTTTGCTCCCAGCGCACTTGCACAAGGATTAAACAAACACTGCTGCTCACACACCCACAGGAAAAAAACAAACTGATTTCTGACTTCCAAATAGTCAAATTTAGCGCCTATATATGATGCTCTCCTTCAAAATAACACCACCATTGCTACATTGTTTAAATCCTTAATACCCCCCACACACACGCAAACACACACAGTGACAGATGAGGCCAAATCCTGTCTTGAGATCTGCATGGCTAACTTTTGATTCGACTCAAAAACATGCATTTTAATATAAAATCTGCAGTTAAACACAATGATCTCCTAAGTAGGATTCAGTCACCTGTTCACACACTAGCACAAGGTGATGGAGACTGTGCACATGGATGACTTGTCATCTGCTTCCCCTCTTCTGAGGTGATCTACAGCAGTTCAGAGTGGAAATAATTGGGTTTGAGAGTTTTTCGGGGTTTTGTTTTGGAGAGCTAAATGGGGCTGGAGAGAAGGCTGCCAATCCTCATCCTGTGTAAAGCTGACAAAGGTTTATTTGGTGATCATCAAAAAAGAAAGAAAACAAATGGACAACAAAAACAATATGGCTATAACCTTTGATTTAACAAGGAGGGGTGAGACATTAGCTAGATGAGGATGAGACTTCAGCTAGATGTGGCAAAGAAGTGTCCAATTAAGTACAAAAATTGCAATAATGCTCCTACACATTCACAATTTTCTACTGAGGGCATACCACAGCATGCAGTCTACCCTGCCTTGCCATCAAGGGAGCAGGGGGGAAGGGCATTACAGCAGCAGTGGGAGGAGAAAACTCTGGCTTTATTTCAGGATGAAAAACCTCTAGGACTTCAATGCCATGACACATTTTTTTTTCCAAAGATAGCATTTATTTTGTTGATAAAATAATGTCATTTTCACTTGAAATTGGAAAGTGAAAAACATATAGTGGGGAAAGGAACACTGAGTCGCAGACAGTTTATTAAAACTCTGCTCCTTTTTTTGTTTTGCTTTATAAAAAGTCATTCAGAGTATCAGATATATTAAACTTGAACATGCCTGTGGGTTTGTCTGAGGCAATGGTCACAAAACATTGTTAAACCCTGTCATTATGTTAAGCATTTCTGCAGCAATCTTTGCATTCATGAGATGATTATAGAGGTCAAGCATGGCGTTATCTGCATTGATATTCTGTCCATCAAAGCCATTTTCACCCTGATTCGGCTTCAACGTTTCCCCGCACTTTGGTAGCCATGCACAGGAGCTTTACACCCAACCTGTAGTGAAACATATTGTGAGTTTGTCAGGAAAACATATGAAAAGACTCACTGTAAATGCATACAATGTCTTTATGTGTGTGCGTCATACTGTAAGCGGGTGGTCGTTCATGGCAGGAGACCTTCAGAGGATGTCAATGAGTTTCTCATGAAATTACGTTGTAAGCGAGCTCCTCCCCCCACTGAAAAAAACTAGCCTCTGGTCATCTGTTTATTTGATTGTATACATATATATTTATATTTTTTCATAACAAATATACTATGGCTTTCAAAATAAAAAGTGCCAAAATATTTTTTTCGGAATAAAAGAACACACAGTGATGTTGTTGTCGGTAGTACTCTCATACTTGCGCAGGCCCAGGACGCTACAGGACATCAACAGGAAGAGGAAATGAGGCGTCGTCATTCCTGCATCCTGCGAGTGAAGACAGGCTCCTGACAAAGGTCACACTGGGAAGGACAGCTGTCCGTAACCTGGAGGAGGCGCGGCCCAGAGAGGGAGAGGCAGCAGAATTCAGCCACAGGAAAACGAAGGTCTCCCTGATGGGGTGACTGCAGTCAGAACTTCCTTGTAAACTTGTCCCTGGAGCCTGCCCCGGCCAAGAGTAGGTGCGTGTGTGTGTGTGTGTTGACAGTTTGACTGCTAGAGGAAGCAGGGCTACACTGTTGTGTCAACCTGCTGAGCAGCCTGGGTCAGTGTCCCAATGTAGCTTGGAAGTTCTGCACGCACGCACCCACCCACACACAGACACACACACACGCGCACACACACACACTCAACAATGGCTGCCCCTCGGTGCGTTCCCCGTCCTGGAGTGTCTACAGATGTGATAATTCCCGTTTCACCCCTGGAGTTATCTGCAGGCTGTTCCTCCAGGGACTTCAGGCATATCCACAGTGCCCAATTCAATTCTATCATCATCACCATCACCATCATCATCATCATCTTCCTTTTCAACATCCTCACCATCATCACCGTCCCTTTGGTTGTGAGAGGTTTTTAGTTTCCGGTATTCTCATCCTCCTTTTTTCATCTTTTAGCGATTTTCACTTGCAACTGGAGATTTCAGTCAGGAAAGTAAAAACAAAAACAAAAAACAAAAAAAGGAGAAAAAACTAACTCCCACAGTCAAGAAAGGGATGGGATTATTGGGTGTGGGAGGGATGAGGGAGTGGGGGGAGTTGGGGGGAAAGGAAAAGGAGAAGGGTGTTGGACGGCAGGAGGGAAGACGGAAAGGGGATTGTAGGAGCTGAGAGAGGGAGGGAGTCACTCTTCCCATCAATTTTTACTGCCGGTGAGCTGCTGAACTGGGAGCTGGAGCTGGAGCGGGTCCCGTAGACGCTTAAGATCCAACTCCACCTGGAGAGGGTTGGACATGTGGAGAGAGTGAGAGTGAAAATATGAGAAGAGTTTGCCTGTGGAAATGTTATGAAACCGCTTCTATGTACAGCTGTTACAAATCCAAAGTATTGAAGTGTAAAATGTGTGAATCCCCAGTGTGACGGGAGTGCTCATTTTACATCACATAACGTCGAGCTTTCACCAAGCAACTGTACCTCAGCGATATCATCCTTCAGCTTGTTGTACTTCTCAATGTCGAAGCGTGTCCTTTTCACCCCCTTGTGGAAAAACAGCAGATACTGCCGGTCTCTAGCGTCGGGATAAACATACTCCTGCAGGTTACAGAGACATACAGAGCATGGTGTCAGAGCAACCAGTTTATCAGATGCCCTACATGTTCTACTTTTTAGTCCTTGGACCAAAGCGCACCAGTGAGAAATCCAGCATCAATGGACTCTATGCCCTTGGAGTTGAAAAGTAGTGGTAATTTATGAATGCTGAGTTCAGGGAAGAAGAATAACAATGTCACCAGATGACCCTTTTAAGAGCTAAAAATACCATTAGACATTACAGTGCAACTCTTTGTTCTTTGGTTATTAAACAAGTTTCTGCATAATGTTAAAAGAACAGTGTGTCTGTATTATTTGGTGTATCAAAGGTAAATTATTATTTTTTGGGTAATTATTCCCAGCTAACACTTTACAAGTGTTCATTTACAATACTCCATGACAGCAGGTAAAAGTAATAAGTCCTCACATTTGGGAAGCTTCAATTCAAGGTTGGTATTTTTCTTAATACTTCTTAATAATTGATGCAATTTAAATTTTGTGAAGTTTTTTGCATCCCGGGCTCTATGGGTGATTCCTCTTGCTCTAATCTCTTTGTTTCTACCACTTCACCAAGCTGTCAAACTCATCCCATTCTTAACTCCAATGTCAAAACCCTAGGTCAGTGATCTTCTTGCCCATGCTCTGAGAGACGATCAGAACCTGTCATGTGGACTTGTACACATGAATACGTGTTGTACTTACCTGACGTGTTAGAACGAAGTAGGCATACATGGCCATTGCAGTGCCATAAGTGATGAAGTAAGTGACCGGCTCCATGATATCCCAGGAGTATTCCCACCATGTCAGCCTGGCCAGGATGCCAAACTGGGTGGCCATGTAGGCCATGCCGCCCCACAGCACCCAGGTGGTACGTCGCTCCGCTTTCTTACTCAACTCCTCCCTAACCTGCACAGATGAAGAAAAGAAAGCAGTCAGACAAAGTGGAAAACCAGAGGTTATTTATGGAGAATCTAAAGAAACACAAGGGCAACAATTCCTCCAGAAACCCCACTGTGGATTTTCAGCAATATCATGCAACTGTTCCCTTCCTCAGATTAAGACTTAATTATCGTGAGATTAACAGTTTTGTTGCGGTCACACAAATTAATTATCTCCTTACAGGGATAACAAGGGCTTGATGGCTTCTCAGTCATACCCATGAAGGCTCAACTGTGCAGTAATTTTTAATGACTGAGAAGAAACTGTGCCTGTTGTGTACACTAATGACAATTAAAAAACAGGAATAAAAACAGGGTTGAGAAATTCTAACACACTACAGCTCCTCTTGTTTTTCACTGAAGTATATACAAGTGCTTGCAAATCATTTAATTGCAAGGTCACATTATTTCTCTAACACCTGGTTGGCAAGGTAACACCCCTGCACTGACTTTTGGGTCTAACCAAGAAAAACATGACACACACTTTCGTACTGTCAACAATAAAGGGAGTTGGACCTTTTCTAGGGGGCGGAGTTGAGAATTGAGGTCCTCCAGTCGTCCAATCAGCTCACGTTCTTTGCTGAGTTGGTGCTCCTCGATGCGCAGTGTGGTGTAGAGCTGCTGCACCAGGAATTTGACGTCATTCAACCTTTCTGCCTCCTCATGTGGCAGCAACTCTGAGACACACACACAAATGCAAACAAATAATCAGGCTTTAATACGATCCACATGCTGGCAATAAAACCTTGACTTCCTGTTATTGGTGATGACCCTAACTGTGAGGGAATGACTCGGAGCAAACAGCCCAGGCAGGCTTAAGCCTCCTTCTTTGCTAGTCCTCACCTCTCCTCGGTGGCCGCACGAGGTGTGTGGTGTCATTAATGACAAGCTTGAAATCATCCAGCAGCAGGATGTCTATACCTGTGGAGGAGGCAACCCTCGCTCCATCTGCAGAGAGAGAGACAAATTGGAAAAGAGGTGATAAGAGCGATGGTACGCTGATGGGTATCCACTTCAAACACTGTTCACCACTCTTGATAATCAGGCTTGTTGCTGCCTGATTATCGTGAGGGGTAAATGTAGATTCGCTCACACACTATGAGTAAGATTTCAAGCGCCAATTATGCCCATATAATAAACCCTGAGCAGAAAAATTATATCATGATCCATGCAGTAGTATTATATTCTGAGGCAAAGCCACAGCTGGAGCACTTAACAGGCCTCATAATATGTGACTTATATTACAAGTACTCTTGATAACATGCAAGGAATAGGGTAAATGAGTCACCCTCTGGGGTAAAGGGATACAGAGGGTATATTCTTGTGCTTGTGTGCGTACCCATGGAGTAGATGGCTACCCGGTCAATGCCTCTGTCCTCTGCCTGGAGCTGTTGCAGGAAAACTCCCACACAGTCACTGAGAGGCTTGAGGGTGAACTGACAGCGCTCTCGCCTGGATGGCAAACTGACTGAGATCACCGGCAGCCCATTCTGATACGCCACCGTCACCTCTGAAAGGGGTCACACGCAAGAAAACAAGGGTGAGACACAAAAGCAGAAAAATATAAAAGTGACACCCTGAAGACTTAACTGGACTATAAACCAAAAACTTTACTGAAAAAAATAACTAGTAAGGATACGTAGGGTGCATTTTTTGGGATTGCTCGATACTAGTCAGTCTTGCCACTTCTAGATCACTAGCTTCTAAACGTATACAGAATAACTTACTTGTGCTAAGACATTAACTGGCTGTTTTTGACCTTAAATGCTTGAGGACTTGGTTTAAATGTCACAAATTAACCCATAAACCACTGCAGAGGTACTGGGTGAGGTACTGGGTGTACTGGTGTTCATGGTGCCAACTTTAAGCTTGCTTATCTCCAAAAAGTGACACATTACTTTGACTGACCACAGCGAGGAGTGTGGTTTGACAGTCAGCAGGAAGCAGTAAGACAGTGGCTCCACCTGTCGGATAAGTTCAACAACAAAACTGACGAATCTGGAGATCTAAAAGCAGCAGCCGAACCAGGAACAAAACAAAGAACTGTAATAATAGCTCAAATCTTCACTATTTTGCTAACAGTACAAGCAACTTCTTTGTTTTCTTTTTGCTTTTCCCTTCAGGGGTCACCACGGCCACAACTACCTTCATGTCCTCTTTCACTACATCCATAAACCTCCTCTTTGGTCTTCTTCTGGTCCTCCTGCCTCACACTTCAAAACTCCTTCTACCAATATATTCAGTCTCCCTCCTCTGTACATGTCCACACCATCTCAGTCTGGCCTCTCTGGATTTATCTCCCAAACACCTAACTTGTGCTGTCCCTCTGATGTATTCATTCCTGATCCTATCTGTCCTGCTCACCCCCAAAGACAACCCCAACATCTTCATCTCTGCTGCCTCCTTTCTTTTCCTCTGTCTCTAAACCACCAAGCTCTCACCACCATTCACACCCCCTTTCCTTTTATTCTTGCTGATACTCTTATCACACATTATGCCTGACACTTTTCTCCATCCGCTCCAACCTGCCTGCATGCCCTTCTTCACCTCTTTTCCACATGCTCCATTGCTCTGGACTGTTGACCCTAAGTACTTAAAATCCTTCACCTCTGCTCCCTGTAACTTCACCTTTCCACTTGGGTTCCTCTCATTCACACACATGTATCCTGTCTTGCTGCGGCTAACCTCCACCTCTCTAGATCTTCCTCCACCTGCCCCCTGCTCTCAGTACAGATCACAAAGTTATCTGCAAACATCGTAGTCCATAGAGCTTCCTGCCTAACCTCATCTGTCAGGGTGTCCATCACCATAACGAACAGGAAGGGGCTCAGGGCTGATCCTTGATGCAGTCCCACCTCCACCTCGAACTCCTCCATCACACCCACATCCCACCACTGTCTTACAACCCTCGTACATGGCCTGCATCGCTGTCACTCCAGCCTTCCTCATACAATACCTCTATACTGAAAGTATCTTCTTGGATCTCATCAAAGTAAACACATGCAATATGCAAACACCATAGAATGAGGCAGGACAAAAACAAAAATAATGTAATCGTTACTTGTAAATCCTGATTTAATTCTAATTTAGTGCATCTTACATATCTACCAGTTGCCTGCAAACAACCCATGACTAAACATCATTTATCAGTGTAGCCAGACACATGAGAGAAAACATGCACAGGCATGTACAGTGGACAAAAACGTCAAAATAATCCCTCTCTAGACGATCTGTTCCTGACACTCAATGCAGCATTATTATAGCGAAACTTATCCTCACAGGACTGTCATCATTTCTGTGATACCAACTACTGATATTTCTTCTTCCCATAGAAAGGCAGTGTAAATGACTCTCATGTCCTGAGACTGACACTCAAAAAGACATCGAGTAAAACATCACAATTTATTCATTTCTTGAAAGGTTTTGGCTTTTCAAAGCAGAAAAAAGATTAAATGAATCTATGCAGCTGAGACTAACAGAGTTCACTCCAAACACTGTTTTCTAGGTCATGATTTTGATTGTCACCTATATAAAGCTGTTTTTTTTTTTTTTTTAGCACTGCCACAACAAACACTTTTGTCCCAAACAGCTGAGCCTCTTCTTTATCCTCAGTCACACTTTCTAGCATACTAATAATGGTTTGTAACACAGCTCTATTGGTCCACAACCAAACTGTGCTTATAATGAGCCTGCACAGCTTATACTATTATCATCCTGAATGGCCTCTAATGACAGAGCCATGAATCAAGATGGCCCAAGCTGCCTTGTTGCTGCACCCAAAACCCCTCTGCCTCCCGCTCATGGCCTCTGCAGTGAATCAGCAGATCTCTGCTTTGGCTCATACAAAGTAGTGAGGGATCATCAGCTGGCACAGGCAGCTCCATCCCAGCTTGATGAGTCTCAAACATGTTGAAAAACAGAGATTCAGATATTACTTTTCACAACTTCAAGACTGCTCCTCTGCTGCACCTGTTCCCTGTGTCCTCCACTATCCAGCCATCACAGACACATTGCTAAAAGTGTGAGGATCTTTCCCCTATCGCTGTTACAATCTCCCAGCTATTAAAGCTCACTTTA
Source organism: Pseudochromis fuscus (assembly GCA_900323345.1). Lineage (NCBI taxonomy): Eukaryota > Metazoa > Chordata > Actinopteri > Pseudochromidae > Pseudochromis > Pseudochromis fuscus. The sequence goes on along the minus strand of OOFC01050848.1, from coordinate 3,560 downwards.
AAATCAAATCAGCCTGTTCTGCAATGCTGCTGCCTCCTCCTCCTCTCAGCTCCCCTTTCTTTTTCTTCCCTCTCCCTGTTCACGCTCTCCAACTCTCCCGCCTCTCACACAGGCGAGCAGATGCTACCCCGAGACAGATTCCATATTAATGACTACTGGCTATTAACTCCAAATGAGCCTCCGCTGTCTGATCAAACAGAATTTCTCTCTGGTGCAGATCTCATTTGTCACGGACAGAAAGCAGTGACTGGTTTTGGAGTTTTCTTTGAAAAAAAAAAAAAAAAAGGGAAACCCCTGATCCAACTCACATGGTCTGCTACGAGTACAGCACCTTAATTTGCTGGGTAGCAGGTGAGGTGAAGACTTACCCTCTGGAGCAGCAGAGGAACACAACAGTCTCTGGCCATGCCATGAAGGAGCACCCCTCCACACCTGCAGAAAGAAGACAAACAAACCGGTTACTCTTCTTTTTCACAGCTTGCTCTCATCGTTGCTTCTTGCGAGTAACCTGAGGTGCTGCTGGCGGCCAGCGTGTGTCCCTCAGCAACATGACACGACTCTAATCTGTACCGTTTACTTCTAATTGTTAATTTCCCACAACGACTGAGGATTATGTTACAAAATGGCTTCCACTGTTCCAGTTTATAGAAATGTTCCCGTTTGCACACGAGAGCCACACCCAAGAAGGGAAGATTACCAAATCTAACTGCAGATTCCCAGTCACACAAATATTCTACAAAGGGATGATACACACACACACACGCACACGCACACCTCATTTAAATACACCAGCAACCACCACTCGGAGGAAAACACCACAGTGGGAGACACAGAAAGAAGGCAGCTGAATGCAGCCTGAATAACAACAGTGTAGTTAGTATGAATTCTCTGCTCGTGTCACAGACAGGAGGGAGGGAGAGGAAGTCGAGCACAAGCGCACAGTTTGGGGGAAACCCTTTTTCTGTTTTTTGTATTGTCGCTACACAGTGTACAGCTGAGTAATAGTGTCCATACGCACCGCACATGTTTCAAGTTACAGGGATTGTCACGTTTTCTGGTGAGCTGCAATTGAGCCCAGGGCGTGAGATGGGCTGTCAGATCTTCTCACTCTTAAACAGAGCGAATGGGGGGTGAAGATGGAACATCGGAAATCAAGCAAGGAAAAGTGCCAGGGGGAGGGATACACAACTCTTCTGATTAAAGTTTTAGCTGCGTGCACAGCCACAAACAAATAGTACCTCTATCGAAAGAGAACGAATGTATATCTGCAACTGTTGCTTGTATTTTTTAACTGGCGCAGTATTGGTGCAATGCTGTATGTGAATGTATATGTATTCAGATGAGGTGCATCAACACTAACTACATACATTTATTAATTCTTTCATATCTGGATGATTGTTGACGTGATCGCTCAGCTTCCAGCAGGCCTCACTCTGCACTCTATTTACAACTGTTGCACATCAGATTTTATGATATGCCCACATACTCTGACCCTCACTGAGGTAAACCACAAGTGCACAGATGCAAAATTCTCATAGCTTCTCATTTATAAATCTACACTGACAGTTATGGAGGGAAAAGACGGCTCATGAGAGAGGGGTGCATATGTATGTGCATTGATCTGTATGATAAATTGACTGCACCTTCTTTTACCTTTGCTAAGGTCTCAAAGTGCTTTACATTTGCCTCACAATTTACCCATTCACACACACACACTCACACACCAGTGGAAACTAAGCTACCATTCAAGGTGCTAGCTAGCATTGAAAGTAGTGTTAGAGTTCAGTGTCTTGCTCAAAGACACTTTGACATGTGGACAGCCGCGACAGATTGAACCACCAACCTTACAATGTGTGGACGACCTGCTGTACTAGCTGAGCCACAGCTGCCCTGGTTTATATGATGTCACTACAAATAAATTCTTCCTAAACCTGTGGAACTGAGCTTCATGGATACTCATCTACCAACCGCAGCCTTTCTACACTGGACAGCCAGCAAAGGCTTGACTTCAGAGGAGTAAGATGAAGGCGCACACTGCTAGCACTAAAGTCAATGATCTGAAAGCCAAGGCCTGATTTTGTTATTAGTCGGTAGTACAGATATCCTGGCCAGCACTCAGATGCAGCTTCCTCATGTTTCAGAGTGCTGTAGATTTCTCTAGTATTTTCAAAACTTCATGTCAGCTTTATCTCAGCCAGTCCACATCAAAAAGTTTCCTGTGACTGACAGAATTTAAACTTTAACATGAAAATATTTTTTGCCAGCAGTTACAGAGACCCCACCATGGGACTACCTGCAATTCCAGCATCAAACTGAAACACTGAGGCTCAGGCAGAGCTGCCAATCATTCGCTGTGGATTGATTGTCCTGCTGTCAATCAGGAAATGTGACTGCCAATCAATCTCCAGAGTTGTCTAATCCACAGAGGACAAAGCTTCAAGTCAGAGAATGCAAACAAGACGGACGACTGCGAGTACAAGTGCTGAATAAGAAGAGAGCAGAGAGGATAGATGCTAACTACAACAGTGACACCACCACCCAACCACTACTGCTGTAACTGCTGCTGTAAACCTTGACTATGAAAATCTGCAGTCAGGTGCTATCATGACCCAACTTTGGTTTCTGCATCTTCAGTTTTTATCAAGCACCTGCAATGCAATACAGCAGTATCCACACCTTTCAGAGGCTCAGCGAGAGTCCACAGGAGGAGGCCCGACTGACTTACTAATGGTGCCAAGAGAAAGTAAAAACTTCATGAGAACTTTTTTTTCTACTTTTCCACAGTTCGCGGATGCACAGACTGGTGAGTGACATGTTCAAGAAGCCTGAAAATATTTGTCAAAGTAAAATGCCACCACTGCAGCAGGACCTCTACTGTCTGTGTGTGTCCTAAATGAGCACGAATTGTCATCCCGAGGTACCAAGTTGAGCCCAAACAGTGATTAGGCTGCTGATCAGATAACATGCTGAGGAAGGAGTTTTGGCTGGTCTGGAATAACTGCACAGTCTGCAGAGAGCAGTCCAGCACTGCTTTGCTCATTCATTAACTTCAGCTGTTTGAAGCCAGGAAGATTTCACCGAGATGCCCACAATATCACCGCCACCAACCCACGCACGCTGACACGGGGCGGCACCACAAACATATGCAAATGTGACACTGGCACGTGCACACGTCTGTCTGCGGAGTGGCATGCAAGTGTGAATGTACCTCTGTGTGTCTGCAGGTGGCATGTGTGTGTGTGTGTGTGTGTGTGTGTGTGTGTGTGTGTGTATGTGTGTGTCCACCCGTCTGTTCAGCAGCCTGTTTATCAGCGGTAGTTGCAGAGCGACTGAGCAAAGCCCCCACTCCTCCCATCCCTCGGCACACAGCCACTGAAATGCTGCCTGAAATATTTAACAGCGTAGCAGCAGTCAATAGCACAGCAACCTTGGAATCAATGTCACACGGCTGAAGAGAGGGGGAGAAACAAAGAAACGGGCGGTAAGGATGGCGAGGAGAGGATGATGGACAGATGAGCTGAGAGAAAGAGGAAGGGATTTGGAGGGATGGAGGAGGAGGA
>OOFC01050847.1:24630-36936 GCA_900323345.1 Pseudochromis fuscus | reverse complement strand
AGCTGCGCTAAAGTGAATGTCAACAAAACAGTCAGATAAGTCAGTCAGTCAAACTTTATTAATAAAAAACAAACCAACGTTCTGACAACTCTATTCACTCCCAAAACAAGCTAGTGCATTCACAATACGGTACCGTACGTACCGGTAGCTCTTACCGGTATTTGCGCCACCTTCATTGAAAACAATGTATTTCCAACTCCATTTGTCACAGTTCAAAGCTACATGAACAGCTGTTTTATTTTTTTTCTCCGAGGTAACGTCAGTGATGTAGTATTATCTTTTACCAACAGCAAGGTACAACAGGTAGTGCAACTTTTTATCACGTAGTTAGTGCATCACAAACGTGGAGGGAACTTTTCCCTGATTCAGTAAATATGTAAAAGAAACAGTTTGATACCGCTACTGTAAATCAAACATTAGTGCAATCACAATATACACCCCCTGACTATGGTAGCCATAATTAACCAATATTGATCCATATATAAGGCGCATCGGATTATAAGGTGCACTGTTGGTTTTTGAGAAAATTAAAGGTTTTTAGGTGAAGCTTATAGTGCGGAAATTACGGTATTACATGTTGTGAGTGTTTAGCTGTGACATCTGGTATTGCACCTGTGCATAGTGTGAATCTTTCCATCCATCCACATTGTTCCTCCCATTACATCACATTAGCATGTCTTTCTTTCAGATCTCCAGGCTCTACTGATGAGGGCGCAGTATTTTTTTGAAATTGATCCGTCCAAATAAACTCATGAAGTTTCAGTGAATCCATTACTTTGCGCCGATGTATAAATGTGAGGGTGGCTTTAGAAATTAGACAAAAGAAGTTTAAATATGATGGTGTCACTGCAAAATCATTAAACCCTGACAAATACTTTAAGTCCCTTTAAGGTTCTTATAGAAATATTATACCCAACTTGAAATGATACACTAACTGAACATAGAGCTGTAGAGTTATTTCTCGTAATGTTTCAGGACTTGTTCATGACATTTCCCCCACGCAGCATATTGCTACACACTCAAACACGAGCCTATAAAGTTTACTCAAGTGTGACCTCTTTATTTTGTTTCTGTGGAAACCTTTTTACATCTTTGATGGATAAATCAAGCAGCTTTAATAGCCCTGCTGTCCATTATTTGAGCAGTTGGCTATTAAGGTTATGGGGTTAGTGATGGCGAGCAAAATTACATTTTTAAAGCCGTTCTGCTGTATAATAGACTACATCTCTACACAGAGTCCCTAACAGACCTCACACTTAATTATCATTTGTTATGCAGAAGCAAATGGAATTAGTTATTTAAGAAACAAAATACTGTAAGTGAGATCATTTGCAGGAACAAAGTGCAGAAAAGACATTTTCTTGTATTAGATGATTCCTGAGGTCTCCAGTTGCTCGGCAAACCATGCTGATAACAAGACCAAGAAATACTATAGCACATAATACTTACAATCCAGCTTTTGTAAGGTTGAAGTAAATTTGTTATATTGTGTTTAGGTGGTAACCCAGCCGAGCCATTTCTAAGCTCAGAGAGTGCTGGATGGTGTCTTACATGTACCGTACTGAACGGTATTGATCGGTAATTCTTGGCAAGAAAACAAATAACTGTATCACCCCCACATCCAGCTGTGCCTTTAACCCGTTGTCTCTCTGAGGATTGCTTTCAGGAGTTACTTCATTTGCTCTGTCCAGAAACCGATGGGTCTCATTGTCCTTTAAGTGAATCTTTACCTATCTGAACAGAGAGGCTATGAAAGCTGACAGTGGAATTTAATGCAGAGCAATAACCTGAGAGCTTGTTGTGGTTTTGGTCTTCAGTGTCCAAACATTACAAAGAGTGCATATTTGGTGATATATATGATAGGGCTGCAATGATTATTCCACATGTTGATTATAAAAATTAATCGACATGGAAATTCAAGAGTTGATGCGTCGTATTATTGTTTTTGTTACTGGTAAAATCAAATACCAATCGCAAAAAGTCATCTGTACTTGCAGTTCCCTACATGAACTGGCGGGGGCAGTATCGCTCCCACTGTTTACGTTATTCACAGACACGGACACGAAGAAGAAGCAGAAGCACGACAGTGACAGGCAGCAGAACCAACCAATAAAGAGGGAAGACGCCAAACAGCACGGCTTTTTTTTTTTTCTTACAAAAAAAGCTAAATAGTACGTTGGCCCTCTCAATTGTAAATGTGAGAACAAAAAAAACCAAGATGGACAGCTGACCGACACAAAGTACTACATACACTCAGGAGTTTTCACCGAAGCACTTCCAGTTTAAAATGCCACATTAACGAGAAGCATACATTAATTGGGGAATTCAGCTAGCACTTACGCTAACCTGTCGCCTAGCATGCGACAAACCGCCCTCATGCAAATTTGATCGTTTGACAGCACTATTTATTATTGCACCTTAACATGCATTTCTTATCCAATTAATCAATGGAGTAATCAGTAGATAATTCAATTACTAAAATAATCTTTATACTAATGCAATAATAAGGAATATATGAAACTCTCCCCAATATCTCTCCCAACAATGTATATTTTCAACTCCAAGACTATATATGATGTTTAGAAAATATCCTTTTCTCCTGGCTTTATTTACTTTCGAGTAGACTAATTTCATTTAAAACACAAACTATGTAAATACTGCTTTTTATTTGCATAAACGCACACACACACACACACACACACAAAAGAATATCTGCAATGCTGGGTATCACCCTGACACCTCACTGCTGTTATTCCCGTCCTGTTGCCCAGGAGACCAGTGGCATGTAGCTGCAGGTGGGTGCAGAGGTGGGTGTTGACGCCTTCCCGCTTCCCATTGGAGCTCAAGGTCTGAAGATCACATGCCGACATCAAACAAAAGACACGTCCACAAAAACCGCACGCAGCACTGTAGGTGGAGGACAAGAACGTCTCGTCTGTGTCTCAGCTTATTGTCCTCTGCTCATCCATTCACCTTTTTGTTTAAATATTTTTTACAGTATATCTTCTCTTTCTCTCTCCCAACCTGTTAGAGTCACTCACCCTTTTTCCTCCGTCTGTGCTTTTCGCTGTGTCTCTTCCCTCTGTGTTGAATATGTTACTAAGCAGAAGTCTCCTATCAGAATGTTCATTGGTGGAGCTCATCTTTGGCTGGTGTTACATAACCACTCTCATCTCAGCGCTGACTTACTTGGATGGTAAGATAAACACCAGTTAAGTGGAAGCAGAAAACTTTCTGCTGAGTTCACAGCTCGTATTTTTATTTATTTTTTTACATCTCCTGCTTGAACGTCAGCATGTTGTTTGGTAAGGGCAGCAGATGAAGAAGAAAAAGAGGGGGAGACATGCAAATACGCTCAGAGTTCAGAGACATTAAAAGGATTTGCTGAGTGAATGTCTGAGCCTCCACTTTATTTGAATGCGCTCTCCCCTTTATTCTTAATGTTAGATAAATATGTATTTGATGTAGTGGGCTGGAGAGTGGAGGTCCACAGAGAGGTAGGAGAGAAAACATAATTCTTTCCTGGACAGCGTCGTCATGCTTCTTTGGAGTGTTTCACGAGGTTTCTCTAATCTGCCTCGGATATAAAGAGGGCAATTTCTGAGGAACTGACCCGTCTGACTCGTAGGTTTACGTTGGCAAAATGTAGAAGATGTGAGCCATCTGTCAGGTTGTGATCTGACTCTGGTGCTGCTCAGACGGAGAGGGGAGCAGCCGAAAGACATGAAAGAAACTGTTTGGACACCATTTTCATGCATGTCTATCAGTTTCAATATACACATCTCTGTCATTAGGCGTGTGCATTATAAAAGGAGGGCAATACAGTTAGGAGCCTGTAGCTCTGAACATAGAAAGCTGGGGTTGTAAGTCACATCAAACAGACTCCTGCTTCAAAGCAGCTCTATAGGTTATGCCTGATTCGGGAGAAAGACTTCAAACATGCACCTGAAATACAGGACACTGTCTGAATACTGCTGATATCAACTAAAAAAAAATATGTGTCCTTAGATGAATGCTTCATCTATATATCGGCGAGGCACTTAAGGTCCTGTATTGGCTTGATGTACAGGCAAGTCTCTCTCTATATATATAAGTGCTCTGTATTTCAGGCTGTTTGATCTACTGGGTGAAGGCAGCTTTTGTTTGAGAGCACGCTCTTACCTGCGAAACTCATTTTACCAATCTGTCGTGCGTCTTCCCCCTGTGCTGCAGAAGACACTCGCATCCTCGCGCACCCTCCTCCATCCTTCTTTTCCTCCTTTTTCTCTTCCTTGCTGGAGCCTTTGAAAAATAATAGGTGTGCACTGGGAGCGCTATTGATTTGGTCTTGCCGTGCTCAGGGAAAAAGTGAGCTTTATTTTCTCCAAAATACAGACCAAAGAGGAAAAAATTGGCCATATTTTAGAGGGCCTTTCACATCCAATTTGTGTCTGTTTTCTTTTTTCTTCCCCTTTCTGCTGTTTTGTCTACTTGTGCCTGTTTTTCCTCCACTTTGCTCCATCAGTCTTTACTTCTGTCTTGTCAGTCTTTTTGTTTATGTCGTTTCTCTCTCAATTCGTGCTCCCCCGCTCGCTCTGACCATCCCTCTGTTCTTTTTTTTTTTCCCACTATACCTCTCACTCAGTGTTGCCGTTGTGTTTTTAGTATCTGTTTTATGTGTCAGCCTCAGGTTGTGTCCAGCACCGGCCACACACCCACGTATACAACTGTACTGTATCTGCAGCCGCCTTTATGACCTAAACCTCAGTAAACCACCTGTGTCTGCATGTGTAGACACACACACACACACACACATAGCAGCAGCAGCAGTGTGGTGGCTTTGGTGAATGTGAAGTAGCTATCTGCCTTGGGCACTCCTTCTAGCTACTGATGTAAGTTGGAGCCGAGTGGCTGCTCCTTCATGTTCCTGAGACTGTGTATGACCACCCATGCTAAATGTTTTATAACATAAAAGATGGATGCAGGGTCAGGTGGAAATTGACTGGAAATAAACTGATCAATAAATTGATAAGTGTGGCTGAATACAAAAGGAAAAGCCTCAAAAGCTTTAATAAGTGTTTAACTGAGGGAATCAGGAGATGCTGAGGCAAATGTCTCAATGTTTGTTGGTGTGATCGATTACATTCGGCTAACACTATGCCACACAATAAATAACATATGTGCTGCTTGCAGATTTGAACTCATTCTGACAATTCTCTTCCTGTCAACAGTCATTTTTTAGGCAATATGAATATTAAGAAGGATGCATTGTGCAAGAGGGTATTCTTTGTGAAGCATTTTCTCCTCCTCTATAAGCAGCCACCAGCGTCATCGCTCTGATTAAGTTGCATAAGAGAAAAGAGAAAATTTGGCCTCATTTACTTCCCCTGGGAGAGAAAAAAAAAAGTGTGGAGTGGGGAGAGAGCGAGGGGGGCAGGAACAGAAAACAAGGTGTCCTTGTGATCACATTGCAGTACTTAGAGAGTGTTTGTCATTTGATTGTTCAGGGGTGGAAAGGCTTTTAGAGCAAGTGAGTAGAAAATGAAGGACGGAGAGAGGGAGGAAACAGAGCTGTGTAAATACTGTGGGGGTGTCCATGCAGCCTCAGCGTGGTGAAGATGACTGTTGACCTCACACCGAGGGGATTGACCCTGTGGCAACACCCCAGGTGGAAACTTACCTACAGTGGTTGGTCGTGTGTTTTATTTTTAATGAAAATAAGGTGTCGCATACATGGATGACAAAATCAGTGCAGCTTTATAGTCCCCTGTGGGGGGTGTGGGGGAGTTGATGGCACTTATCTGCATCTCCACTGGTGGTGTTCACTCCCTTGTGTGTGGAGAAGTGTGGGCCTGTCACCAGCAGGTTGGCGGTCACGGTGGCGTGATGATACACACTCACATAATGAGGAAACACCCAAGAATAGACCTGATTGGGTACCAAGGAATTCATATTTAGAGTTAATAGTTGCATCAGAGCACTTTTAAAATTTCTTCAGGTTGCACTGATTTAATGTAAAAATCTTTGAGAACACACAAGGTCGTGTATCATTAATAAGTTTCATGTTTTCTTTTGTTTGATCATAACTGCCACTTCTGGGACATATTTCTTGGATCCTGTTTTGCTCTTGTTTCTTTCCTTTCAGGTTATTTTTCCTTTATCTTTTCTTCAATCTGTTCTCGTCTTTGTTTCTACTGTAAATAATATAAAATACCAATTTTACGATGGAATGAACTTAAGGTTACTCATCATGTTTCCATGGTTGAGTTGTAGGACGTGGTGTTATTGCAACTTGCAGTACACTACAAGTCTGGATGTCGATTCCTCTGCTGCATTGATGGTGATGTGACTGTCAAGCTTCACAGGTTTGTGGAAGAGCTGATCTAAATTGATTAAACCATTCAAAAAACTTGCAATAATGACTTTGCTAAGTTATATGTAGCAGGACATAAGGCAGGTGATTACTTTTACAAACAAGACAAGGTGAGTCTGCCACTCTCAGTATTATAAACTTGACTTTAAAATGATGTGCCTGCATCTGAACCCATAACCGTGAAATTCAACAATAATGACAATAAGTGCAATAGTTGACACCCAGTGAAGCCAAACAAGCCAGTCGCCCTTGTTTACATTCAGTATTTATTGCATCCATGTTTTTTTACCACTGTAGACATGCAAAAATATATTCTGCACAACATGCGGTGAAATGTTGTATTTACTGATTATACGGTTTGCATTAATTATTAAAATACCCACAGACAGGCGATAAATTAAAGGGAAAAACCTGAACAAATGCATTTGGAAGCACAATGAAGGCAGATGCTTCCACACAGGTGCCTTGCATGGTACAATTAAGCAATTAACATCCAATCATGCTCTGTGACATGTATAAAAATGATGAACAGACTCGGTTAATTCAGATTTTGCATCAAAATTGACGAATCCTAAAGACTGCTCATCTGTTACCGTAGGAACAGTGACTAACATGACATCAGTGAGTAGGGTCAGAAATTGTGGCCGGTGACTCACATCTCATGTCCGAGGTGCTCGTGCATTAGTGCAACGTGCAAGGGGAAGCACAACAGCAAGTCTGAGGTGACTGAGAATGTCAATGCAGGACGTGATCAGACTGTGTCAGCAAGAACAGTCCATCGACAATTACACAGAGAGGGATATTATAGCAGGGCTGCAGTGCATAAACCTCTCATTACAAAGATGAATGCACATTTGAGAGTGCAATGGAGCACAACCATCGGCGCCGGTCTACAGAGATGGGGTAAAAAAAGTTATCTGGTTGGATCCTCATCAGTAGAATTAGACATTAGCAACGGAAATAAAGGAATGAAATATATATGCATTAATGTCATTCACATTTACATTTTATAGCCATCCAGAAAACTGTACAGAAGATGAAGATGCAGTTTCTCCCTTGAAAAGCTTTACATTTACCGGCATCAATCTCCAGTGGAGCCGATTCATCCACAGCTTCTCTACGGCAAAGCGGAGCTGGAGAGTCGGCTCAGTGTCTAATGAGGTGATGGTGGGAACAGTCGTGCTGTGTGTGAGGAGAGACCATTCGGAGTTAAATTTGGAGGGCACCAGTGTGTTGGTTTTTTCGCCGGCTTGACATTCAACACCACACAATTTTATTCCACTGCTTTGATTAAGAATGGATGCTTTGCTCTTCTCTTCTGTCTTTCTTTCCATCACTCTCATCCCTTTTTTTTGTTTGTTTTACGAGGGAAGTCGAGCTGTACGAGGAGAGAAGATGGGAGAATATGGAGAGGGAAAGATGAGGAAAAAAAGTGGGATGATGGAGTAACAGGTGAATGACGGGAGAGAGGGGGAACAGGAAATGGGAAAGATAAATGAAAGAAGAAACTGGTCCTATTTTTTTTTTTGCTTATATAAATGTTTTGAATTTCAAAGGTGCTGCTGCTGATGTGCTGCACACTACACCCCCACCCCTGCTCCTTCTCTTAGCCAATCATCACACCACACTGCTGTATTTGGGTCATAGCAACGTGTTGCTGCTGTCTCCACTGGCAGATACATTGTGCTGTAATCTCCAAAAAAAAAAAAAAGAAATAGGTTGAGAGGAGGAGAAGAAGTGAGAAAACTGCAAGAACTGGAGGAACCATCCTTAAAAATTGAACCTCATCTTTTCTGATTCTGTTTTGTGAATACAGCCTTGGCCATTGTTTGTCTCTTCCTGTCGCATCTCCATCTGTCCTTTCCTGTCTGTGAGCGGCAGCCAGAGGAAGTGTCATTCACCCACACCAGCCTCTTTCTCCTCCCTTGCTTTTATTCATTGGTTGCTTCACACTGTGCCGGTGTCATCAATGAAATCTTCTCAAAACTCATTTGCTTAAAGTGGATCTGAAAATCACTGGTGTTTAAGGGAATGTCTGAGCCATTGATTTTTCCTACTGCTCTAAAGCCCTGCTGATATTTAATGGATGGTCCATGGGGAGTGAGAGAGAGAGAGAGAGGGAGGGAGGGAGTGGTGGTGAGAGAAAGATCAAGTAGAGGGGAAAAATGCAGATGAGAAAAGAAGAAGGGTGTTGAATTAAGAGAATGAAAGACATGGTGAAACAGGAAGCAATGTCTCGGTCATCTCTACACCTGGCAGCATGCATGTTGCTATGGACATGCTTCTTCACCTACATGTTTTTTGTTTTTTTGAAGTGAGACTAATGGATTTCTGTCTGATGCTTGATCTACTGTGCTGACCCTGAACCCTTTTACTGTACTCTCTATGTGTTGTCTGTAAGTGTGTCTTTCCATATGAGTGACCATGGCTGATATTTCAGAGGGCAGCTCTCGTTGGAGATGTCAGCTGTTATGTGGACGTTACTCATGCGGCTATGGCCAGCTTTCAAAGTTGTGGAAAAAAGTTTAACAGGGTTCCTATGCAAGTATGGAAAAGTATGGGATTTGATTATTATAAATTTTCAGGTATTGAAAAGTTTGGAAAATGGAAACTAGTGTATGGAAAAATATTCATGTTATAAAAATATTGAAAACAAATGATTCATTCCATATTTTATTTACATGAGACACATCTATTTACTGAAATGTCACAAATTATTATTTTTTATTATTATTTTTTTAATTCTGGAAACTAGGGTGTGGACAAAGTAACAAATTTTTAAATTTCAAATGTGTAGGACAACTGGTTTAAACTGTGTGGTGTTGCTAAATCATCAAGAACCAAATGTGAAGAGTACCGTATTTTCTGGACTATAAGCCGCTACTTTTTTCCGACACTTTGAACCCTGCAGCTTAAACACCTTTTTACAAGCTAGCAAGCTCCGTGCCGCGGATACATTTAGCCTCGTCACATCAGACCCGGTCAGAGTGGACCACATGAAACTGTTCAAATAAATTCAATAGCTGCTTATAGACAGGTGCGCTCAATAGTCCGGAAAATACGGTAATTTCACAACTATCATTGACTCACAAAAAGTACATCACACACTACAGGAAGTCAAAGACAGACATTTTAAAATAATTTTGTACAATAGCAAGAATTACTTTATTTTTTTAGTTTTTTTATATAGACTTTTTTGTATAAACAATAGTGTGTTATTTAGTTTTTATATTTACAAGCATGACAACAGTATCAATTGAATCCGCACATTTCCCAAAATGTTGTATTGATTGCTGTTGCGGCGCAAGAATCGTGTTTTATTCAACAATAAAAATCTGCATCAGTCCTCACACATGGAAGTTCGTGTAATTTTAAATGCTGCGGTTCCCAGGGAAGTTAATGTTGTTGGTGTCAGATTCACCTTTTGAGTAGCAATAAAAGGCTTTGAGTAGCATATGGCACAAAAATCCCAGAATGCATTGCGCGTCACCTGCTCGTGCTCCCTACTGCAACTTTGTGCAGCATAGAAATGATTAATCAACCAGACTGACACACTGAAGACTCGAGCAAACTTTTGTTTATCAGAGCAGTCTGCTGGCGTTCGAGTACTCATAAATATGAATAAGGTTATGAGTCACGCAGAGTTCAGAGTTGTGTCTAATGCGTGTGTTCGTCTTAGAGATAGTTTGTGTGTTGAGTTAGAAAACAATGTTTTCCTAAAGGCTCCTTCATGCAATTTATTACACATCAGTCCCATAACGACTGTGTTTTCTCTCTCTCTCCCTCCTCCACCTCCTCCTCTTCACCGGTCCATGCTGCTCCCTCCCTCCCTCTCATCACTAACAGTCGCTCCCTCTCCTGTATATGTTGATTTTCCCTCCTCAGCGTCCTCCCTCGCTGTCTGTCTTGCTCTCTCTCCGGTAGCGGATGTGGGACGCTGGGACCACTTCATGATTTTTTTTTCCCTGCATCATTGCTATCTGGTGGCAGCGATAATGATGGCGGGAGCAAGGGATGGAGAGAGAGGGAGGGGGGTGGATGGGGGTGTAGAGAAAAGGGAAGAGGAGGAGATGGAGTGCTCTTCCACAACGGCTGCCAGTGACTGCATTAAGCATCTCTTGTACTCTGAAAAGGGTCTGACGAGGGACGTTGTCATCTACCCTCTGTTGCTTTGTGTTTTCTCCTACACACACACAGATAAATGAGAGTTTGTGGATGTGCTTTTAGTCCCTTGTGCGGCAAATTACTACATGCTGCACACGTGAGGATGTATGCACAGGTGTGTGAGATTCATAACGGGAAAACTTGTCTCCGATCTCCAACCTACAGTGAGCAGAAACTCCTCCCCTTATCTCTACTTGACCTCTGCATCCTCCATTCACCCACCCCGAGGGCTAAGACGTCTGACTGCCACATGCAATTATTTACCCGCAGATGTGAGAATAGCTTGGACCAGATTTATTATTGTGAGCTAGAAATTGAAACGGACGCCAGACTGATACACCTCTGTATCTCGTCCTCGATGCGTTGCTCTCTCAAATGATTCTGCGTCTATTCTTGGTCTCCTAAAAGATGCTCGACCCTATTTCCCCACTTGACTTGCACATGTTGCACCTCATAGGGTGAAGTGGAGCAGTTAGAAGAGTTTATCCCTCTGCTAAAAATACAGCACCTATTTTTGCTCAGTGTTCAGGATTCAAAAGTCGTTGAAATCCAGCTTTTTTTGTAGAGATCTCATTTGTAGGTGTGATATTTTTTTTTTATTATTAGATTTTTTTTTTGCTGCAAATCCAATGTTTCCACCCCCTCTCTCCTTTTTAGTCTCTCTGCAGTCGTAGCTGAGGTGGTGCAGCGGCTTGGAAATGTTGCAGGATCAAATTATACGTCTCAGTAGTCTGTTTGTTTATGATCGACTTTCCTTTTCATTTTGTTTTCCCTCGGTGACAGGAGAAAGCAACTAAAGAAAACATAGTGTGACCTCAAGTTGGGCGACGATGTCCTGGGTGTAATGTTTATTGTCACAGCAGCACCCGAGATACTTTTGAATCAGTCGACTCTGTTTTGTCACATTTGTCTGTGCCGCTCTGCCGATGCTCTGCTGTGTGTGTTGTTTTTTTTTCTTGAGGCTATGAAGACTGTTTTGTTTGGATTCTATTATAGCTGCAACATTACACTAACTGGAGAATCCAACAACCAATTTATGTAATTAATTAAGTCCGCTGTGGTCTAGGATTTTATCTGCCTTGCTTATTATATGTGATTCCCATCCAACACTAAATAATTGATGGAAGGAATTTTTGTTTCCCATCCTGAACATCTTCTTCTTCTTTCTCTTTTTGGAGTCTCTCGATGCCCCATTAATTACGCTTTTCTGCTTCCTCCTCTCTTACACCACTTTGGCACATAAGTACATCCATCCACATGCAGCGTATGTACACTAAGTAAAATTGGCCTCTAAATATCAGCCAGTCTCCCCATTTTCCCATTCTCTTTGAAAGATATGTTGTTTTAGATGCAATGGCATGCTGTGCTCAAGTCTGCTTTCGCCATAAATATGTAATCTCTCCTCTTCCTCTCCTCCTCTCCTCTCCTCCTCATCTCATCTCCTCTCCCCTCATCCTCTCCTCTCCTCTCCTCTCCTCATCCTCTCTCTCCTCCTCTCCTCTCATCCTCATCCTCATCCTCCGCTCCTCTCCTCTCATCCTCATCCTCCTCTCCTCTCCTATCCTCCTCCTCCTCCTCATCTCCTCTCCTCTCCTCATCCTCATCTCTCCTCCTCATCCTCTCCTCTCCTCTCTCCTCCTCCTCTCCTCCTCATCCTCTCCTATCCTCCTCCTCCTCATCCTCATCTCATCTTCTCCTCATCCTCCTCATCCTCTCCTCTCCTCTCCTCCTCTCCAGATCTTCACTTTACCTCTCTAACCTCTTGTTAGGTAAACTCTTTACTTCTCTCT
>OOFC01050847.1:0-24229 GCA_900323345.1 Pseudochromis fuscus | reverse complement strand
ATTGGCCTCTAAATATCAGCCAGTCTCCCCATTTTCCCATTCTCTTTGAAAGATATGTTGTTTTAGATGCAATGGCATGCTGTGCTCAAGTCTGCTTTCGCCATAAATATGTAATCTCTCCTCTTCCTCTCCTCCTCTCCTCTCCTCCTCATCCTCTCTCCTCTCCTCTCCTCCTCCTCCTCCTCATCTCCTCTCCTCTCCTCATCCTCATCTCTCCTCCTCATCCTCTCCTCTCCTCTCTCCTCCTCATCCTCTCTCCTCTCCTCCTCCTCCTCATCCTCATCCTCATCTCATCTTCTCCTCATCCTCCTCATCCTCTCCTCTCCTCTCCTCCTCTCCAGATCTTCACTTTACCTCTCTAACCTCTTGTTAGGTAAACTCTTTACTTCTCTCTTCCTCTGTCTGCCTCCTACTTGGACTGGTCCTCTTACTGGATGACCTGGCTTTTTGCTCCCACAGTGTTAATGCATTTACAGAGCTGAGAGTTTTGCTGCAGAGCTCTGGTCTGTTGCTTGACCTAGCTTTAGCTTAGTACCGCAGCCGATTTGTGTGCGTGTGCGTGTGTGTGTGTGTGTGTGTGTAGTCACGCATGTCTTCTTCCTCGTGTATTTGTCTGCAAGAGTGTGACAGTTATGTTTCCCAACACAGTTTCTTTGCCCTGTTGCCTTTCCATTTGACTCAGACTAGTGGAGCCTCAGCCCCCATGGGATGCCGGTCACAGCTGGACAGGATGTCTCGAGCCCGGGCAGGAGGACTCGGTGGAGGTCCGGCCTGTGGTCAGGGGCTCCCAAAAGGCTTTCTGAAGGGTGTTCAACAGCTGAACAGGGAAATAAACCATCATTTTCCAAAGTGTATCGGGCTATGAACCCAACAGTGCTCTTTTATACTCTACTATTCTCATTATGTCCCCTCTTTACCACTCTCTGCTTTCAATCTCTCTCTTCCTATAATATTCTGACCCCTCTGCGCTCACATCCCCTGGCTATGGGAGCTGAATGGTGCTCATTACTGAGGCCTTTAGACCAGCGCTGGTGGAAATGTGTCTCTCTGCAAGCTGTGAACCAGCTAGCTGTCTTGTTCTGACTGGCCCTTTGTGCTGCTGCCTTGGATGCAGGGAACACTCCTCTGCCATCCTTGGAGGGTAAAGCTCAGACGCAGCTGCTTTCGAGTCGGGCACAGTGAGCACGGTTGGCTGAATGATGGTCATTGAAAAAAAGAAAAGAGGAAGAGGCAATGGGGGGAAAAAAGGAGGGAATGGAGAACGAAGATTATTTTAGAGCTGGAGTTTTCTCAGAAATTGTGGAGTATTCCAAGCTGATTGTCCAGGGGATTAAAAAAGCACAAAAACACCTACTCACATTTACTCACACATGTTGGCGCACACACCTCCGATCATTAGTGTCGCCAGTTGTTGCTTTTCAGTCGTCAGTTTGAATGCGACACAACACAAGACAAGTAATTAATCGGTAATTTGTCATCAAGGTATCAATGTTGGAGCGTGTGAGTGATGGGAGTGCTGGGTTGTTTGCTCAACATCAGGCGCCTGATGGTGCTGTGTTGTTGCAAAATTAAGGGTGCAACAATTAGTTAATAAGTGTAGTGTAGAAGTGTATTACAGTATAGCACTATAGATGTTATGATAATACTAGAGGCATGGACTCACTTTCTTTAGCTCAACTTCCAAACTGTGCAAAAAGCCCCAACAAAAACTAATTGTTACCTCTCATTAACACCAAGGTGATGTATTTACTGTTGTATTGCAAACTTTTTCAGATTTTTCAGATTCTTAGTGGCAGTATTGATGGGTTTGTAGTGGTTGTTTTCATCTGGGGAGTGAATTGAAAAGGATGCTGTTTGCATTTTGTATCTGACTTTAATCTGAGGTAAACAACTCCAGATGCTATATGAACACTTTGCAAGGTAACATGTAATCCTGATCAGTGGTGTAGTTACTCCACAAGAAGTATTGAAAGATTAAAAAAATACGTGTATGTACATTTTCTGTACGTATTCTGTACCTCAAATACAAAAAAACAGATGTTTTAACCCTTTAATGTCAAATGTATCATATTTGATACATGATTTTTTGAGACATCTACATCATCAGTGTGATATTTTTGAGAGTTAGTGGAAAAAAAATCTGAAAATTCCTTAATGAAAAATGTAATTAAATTAAAAACAATCTCTCTCTCCCTCTCTCTCAATCTATATCTATCTATATTTTTCTACATGCATTTATTTTTATTCCTATCTTTATTCATTTTTTTGCCAAAAGATTCAATTAACACTTGGATTTTAAAAATTTTGAATTATCTGGCAATTATTCGATGGTGCAGGCATTACAGGGTTAAGGTTAAATTTAGCTTATTTCTTTATTATCATATCATAAGGGAGGTGTCTGGTTGAGTTTTACCACAGGGGACAAGTCAACACACGTTTAAAACCTTTAAAAAAGAAGCAGCAGCATCTTTCATCCCTTCTCTCTGCTTCCTGCTTTTAAAGTTTTCTGTGTACACGAGCTTTCTCTTCAAAGTGGCGTGTTTACTTTAAGAGCAATCCTCCAAGCTGAGTGTTAATTCCAGCAAAGAGAGGTCTGTATCCCTATTAGCAAGGGGCAGGACTCCCTTTGGAGACGAGTTACCCTGTGTGTGTGTGTGTGTGTGTGTGTGTGTGTTTTTGCATCTGCATCCATTTATATTTCTGCCTGAAACATTTTCTGGCCAGCCCGGGTCTCTGTGCGAGTGTGTGTGTGTGTGTGTGTGTGTGTGTGTGTGTGTGTGTGTGTGAGCATGTGTGTTTGACATTCCCACAAGTGGCCCGCTCTAATGAATTCCTGCAGGTTGTTTTTGCTCTGTGTAGAGCAGTGTTGGAGCACATCCCTCTGAATCCCACTTTACGACTTTCTCCCCTGGAAAGCAGCCATTAGATCGCTACCAGCCCATCAGACTGGGAGCTGGCTGTTGCCAAATTAAAACCCTGGCTGACCACATCCTCACAGATACGAGGGAATCAATGAGACGGCTCAATTTAGGCTGAATTTCTCACTGTGGAGTTTCCTGTGTAAAATGGACATAATACAAGTTTTATGTCTTACTTGCTAAGTGTGTATCTGACTTTTAGTTATGTTACTTGGTACACAGTACAAGATTTTTATGCTATGAATTTATTGATATGACAGTAGCAGGAGTGATGTTGCATCTTCTTCAAGATCAATATAATCTGCAATGACATCATACTTGTGTCAGTTGTCCTCTGTAACAGTACATTTCAGTTTATTTGAACCTATCTTTAAGTTGCTATGTAGCGTGCATGGTTCTCAGGTTATGATTGGTCCTGTGTAATGGATCCTCCAGTTATACCACCACCATTTCTACCCTAAAGTAACCTAAGTACTGGCAAATATGTATGAGTATTAATTCTAAAAACTAGAGCTAGACTATAAAGTGTGAAGTGATTAATTGTGCAGCAATTAATCACTTGTAATATTGGAGTACCATATAAGTGATTGGCAGAATTAGAAAGAAAAACCCATGAGTAGGGATTTAAAAAAAAAAAAAAGACTAACTCTCAGTTCACTCTCTTCTGTCTTAAACTATTCAACTGATAAAAATGACAGTATTTTGTTTGATGAAACGTGTTTATGGTCTTGTTTATGTTTGTTACTGTTGCACTTCCTGTTGCGAAGCAGGACAACAGAGATTATACATTACATCAATAATGTATATAGGAATATGATTGTATTCTGTGTTATGATATTGTACTGATGCAGAGTACACATGATTAAATAGAGGATTTGTCGAGATACTGATTTGGTTTGCATCGTGTTTGCATGGCTTAGAGTGTGTATGCCTTCGTGCTTTGTCAGTGTATACAGTCATTTGCATTGGACTCTCTTCCCACCCTTCTCCTCCCTCTGTTCCCCTCATTGATTTCTGGCCGGACTATTTGTCACCCACTTACTCAAGTCAAATTAGAGAGCACCGTTCGTTGTATCCACAATTCAATCGATTTGGTTGGGGAGGGGGTGTTTGAGGGGCGACCACTCCCAAACTAAATGTAATGAATATAATGCTTACTGGGGGAAAAAGCCTTCATGGATTGTGCTTGTTTGTGTGGAATTAATGGGAAATTTCCAGCTTGACAAAGCATGAGTTATCCAGTATGCGTGGAGATGGAATGGAGCCATGGTGCAAGGCTGGTAGGTGTAATTTACATTAGTGCGAGTCACTGCGTCCGTGGCCCTATGCAACACACAAGCCCACAACACACTAAGCCCCCAGAGATGTACTACATTAAATAGAAACCAAATTCATTTGGAAACAATGCATAAATATACAATATCCTCACCTCCCTTTCTTTTCCTGTCTCGCTTCATTGCATAAAGTCAACTAGCTTTGTGTACCATAACTGAGAAGATATGATAGCTTTCCATTATTCATTCAGAAAAACCTGAAATTCCATTTCTCGCTTACTTGCTCATTTGCCTAAAATACTGGATACTTCCCCTGAAAAACTAATGAATGCCCTCCTCAATTAGAGAGATTGACTGAAACTGGGGCTGGCTGTGTGCCTCTGTGTATGTGTGTGCAAACGCTGGTGTGAAAAGGTAAAATGAACTCTAGGGTCCCCGTGTGTTTCCTCTCCCTCGCGTAGTCCTCTTCATTATTCGGCCATCTCTCTCGTGGAGCAGGGAAGTTGACACGGAGAGAGAGGTGCAAACACAGTTTTTTTTCCAGTGGTACATGATAGCAGGTAATATGCAGCAGCTGCACACTGTCACATGCACACACACACACCTCTCTCTTTCTATGGGACAGTGAAAAGTAGTGTTAATGAAGCCCTTTAGTGGAGTGGTCTTTGCAGAAGCTGCCAAACATCAGTCCCATAGCCCCCTTCACCAGCCTCCCCAGCATAAGAACCCATTACTGCCAATTAGCCCCGCTCTCAGAGTCCTAATGAACCCTGTCACACACACAATCACGACACCACTACTGTACGACGACGAGGAAAGAAAAAAAAAAAAAACAGCCTAATTTTAGCTCGAGAGCTGGAAAGCTGTGACTCAAGCCCAGGCATTGTGCCATTGTGATTAAAATCCAGATTACAGTATAGATGTTTTTGGTAGTGGATGAAGTAGCTGGCTAACATTCATATCACACAGTCAAAGCAGTCTCTCCACACACAGGCTCTAGCTCAGTTTTTCTTTGGCGTGTTTTTCAGCCTTAATCTATTTCTAGAATAAAATGTGATTGGGTTGAAATACAAACAAATAAGCATTACGTTACTTACAGAGGGAAAAAAATGAGAAAACAGCAGCCACTTTTGCACCATTGATGTGTTTTTACATTGTCGAAGTCTCACCATTTTCTGCTTAGGTTAAGAGATTTTGTAGTGGAAAAAAATCTTCACTTGCTGCGTGATGCGAGCATGTCTGATCAAGCCGATTCATACTGAATCACTGGAATGCCGTAACTATGGTTGAAGTTGAATAGAGACTGGCATTTTCTGCTCGTGTCAAAAGCAAGATTTATTTCCAAAGGTTTGTCTCTGGGAGGTTATCTGGATGTCAGCTCCTCTAATCATATTTGAGGAAAAACTCGTCTCGGCTCACAGAAAACAAGAGAAAACTCATCTCGGAGAAGAAAGCGCCGAGCGTGAAGTCACAGAATAAACAGTGAAGATAATGTTGCCTGTACAAATCAATTCAGCATTAGGGCCATCAAGCATTAACCCAGAATCTTAGCAGGGAGCATTTACGCGGCGCCTGAATTTGACGAATGTGGTGTGTTTACAAATTTGGCCATCACGTTATCCGTGAAATACGATCATGCACACCTTTCGCTCTTTTTGTGCAGCTTGAAACTTAAATGAGAGTTGAGATATCAGCAAAGGAGGATGTGTCGAGAGAGGTGGAGATGAAGGGAGGTCGAAAAGGAGGAAAAAAAAAAGAGATAAGCTGGACAAGGTCAATATGCTGGAGCTCGAGGAAATGAGCTCAAATCACAAAAGAAAAGGGGTGAAGATTGAAAAAGAAATGGAGTATTGTCTCACACAGCAGAAGTGGTACATGAGATAATAGAAATGTTATTAGCTGGGAGGGATTGTCACGGACTCTACAGTGGGTGTCGTGTTTGTATGTGGTCCAGACACAAATCTGTGCATTGTCTCTGTGTGACCTTGATTCTTTTGTATGCAAGATTCAGTGGATAATGGCTTAATAAATGCAGACAGACAGTGGTGAGAGACGCCAAAGTGGGTTTGAAAGCAGTTGAAAGAAATGTGTTTCAGTCCTGCTCAGATTATTATTTTTTTGTCCTGTAACTGGTTGTAAAATGCATTTAATTCTCCGAGCTTTCACCAAATGTCTCAAGCATTAAGTTGTGTGACTGGTCTGAGTGAGACCTGCAGCTGATGATTGTGCTCATTATTGTCAAAAATATAAAAAAAAGCCATTAAAGGTTTCGAGTTTTAGTTTTGTCCAGTCAACAGCCCGAAATCCAATTAAATTTTCAATCAAACGAAGAAGCGGAAAAAAAGACAAATCCTCACATTTGAGGAGGTGGAACTTTTTGTTGTTGTTGTTTGATAAATAACTTAAATAATTAAAGTGTTTGAATTGTCATCTGTAATGAAGACACTAATAGATGAATGTTATTTCAGCATTTGAGCTGTTTCTCACAAAAGAGACAAAGGGGAGGCAGCAGGGAAATGCTTGAATGTGTGTGTGTGTCTCTGAAGTGTGTGTGTGTGTGTGTCCATGCTACCTGGTGGTACAGATGGAGAAGGGGACACCAGCTGAGTGGCGAGTGTCACTGTTCGAGCAGGTGTATATTTCTCCTGCCATTGATTTATACATAGTCCACGTACGCTTGTGTTTTTATGCCTTTAAGTCACGTATGTGTGTGTATGTGTGTGTGTGTGTGTGTGTGTGTGTGTGTTCGGCAGAGCAGGGAATCCCGGTTCCCTGTGGTATTCTTCTCAGTTCAGTTGGGATGCACCTGAGCCCCACTCTCAAACCAATCAGATGCTTGTGATTCAGATCAGGTGCCTCACCTCAGGTGTCACAGCAGCAGAGCTAGACTCACACAAGGATTCTCTCTCTCACACACACACACACATACATCCCCATTATTGGTCTTCTTGTGCTGGTAAAACCGCTCTTTTCACACTTAGTTTACTCTTCCATTCACACAGTGGAAAACCAATTTCTGAAATGCAATTTGGAAATTACTTTTGTTACATTAGATTTCTTTTCTTTTCTTTTCTTTTTTTGCATTTGGTCAGTGTTGGGCAAAATGTATTATGTGTTTAATATTAAATTTAAATGAACATGTATAAAACTGAATAGCTGGTGATCACTAAGGATGTGACAAAGAAGCCGTCACCATGCAGGAATTAAACAGAGTAACTACACTGATGGGGTGAAACTTCATTATGTGACACTGAAGGACATCTGAAAGACAACAATGGCTCTGTGGACCAGTTTAAATGGATTTCCTTGTCTGTTTCATCTACACCTGTAATCCTACACCGTGCGGGATTCGGTGTGGCATACAAGTGAAGGGGGGGTCTGGTCAGGTCAGTGTGAACAGCATGTCCGATTGTATGGACTGGACAAGTGCCAGCCGCTGACCTCCCCTCATGACAACACACCACAGCACGCAACATGGCTCAGAGGCAGCAGGGAGATCAGATGGTCAGCGCAAGGAAAGGGGGTGATTGAAGGTAATTGGAGGAGAGAGGGAAAGGAGGAAGAAGAGGCAAAGGTAAGAGGAAAACAGACACAGGAAAGAGGAATAGGAAAAGAGTGGGAATGGATGTCTGACAGCGGTGCTTTCAGAGTCAAAGCACACAACAGTGTGCGAGCGAGGAGGCTTCATTATAGTCTCATGGGTGGCCGGACGTGGTTTTACTGGAGAGAGGAAGATAAAGAGAAAGGAAGAGTTAAGGAGAGGAAACGGAGCATTAGAGCTGGTTTTCACTCTTGTGGTTTCATTAATTTCTGTTATTTCCACATATACAGACGTTGGTGTGCTGTCGCTGTTGTATTGGTAACCAACACTGACATGAGACTTTTAGCATCTTGCACATGCAGCACACCGCTCCTCGCACAACAAACAAAACACACTTTTACACAATGAATGCAAAGTAAAACAGAGGTGGCCTTGTGAGGAAAACACCCCCAGCAATAAACCAAACAGTAAAAATAATAAGCTTACTTGTCTTGATTTGTGTAGTAATTTGAGACTAAACTTAATGAATATGATTAATGTTGTAATGATTTGTGGATTATAAATCTGAATCATTGACACAGTAATAAACAAGACTGTTTACCTTCTGTAAATTATGACTGGCTTATGGTTTATGTCTCATAATCTTCTCACACCTGACATGAATGTATTATCTAAATAAATAAATAAATAAATAAAAGTTAGTGGCTGGTTGTGGCCGGGAGCCAGTTGCAGTTTGCTGCTTGTTTCACCGTGATGGATTAGAGAGTGACGTCTGAAGCCAGGGTTGGATTAATCTCTAAAGATACCGAACTCATTTAGATTATACTCTAACGCGAACATGCCTACACGCACACACACACACACACACACATACTGTACATAGACACAGTTAACACTCCCCCCACTGCTCCACTGTATCTGTGTTTTCAGTCCACTCCTTCCACCCTCAGTGTCTTTTTGTTTTTCTTCCTCCTGCTGTTCAATCTGAGAACGTCTCTCTTCTTTTAATTAGTAGTGGTGTTGTTCTCCTCTTCCTCCCCTGGCCACCACCACTAATATTGCAATTAGCTCCTGCAGGAAGCTTTCAACCAGAGGCTTTGTTCTTCACCGTGCTCTACAGCGGCCCACGTTCCTGCACTGCTCCATACAATGCTGAGCTCCATTTTAATAGTGGAGAGAGGCATAATCAAAGCTGGCCTCATTTTACTCTGTCAGAATCATAACACACATCGTTCTTGTCAGGGGGAATGAATGATTCTCTTTTCTCTCTGCTGGGAAGGTTTTTCTTTATATTTTCTCTTCGTCTCCTCTGCTTCTTCCGCTCATCCCTTTGGTGATCATCTTCCTCCCCACATTTCTCCCTCTTCACTTTTCTCCATTTCATGCCGCATCTCTCACTCATCTCCTTTTCTGTTTCTTCTGAGATCGCTCGCCGCCTTCCTCCGGTCCGTCCTTGGGGACAGATAGAGAAGGTCGTAAAAAACCAATTGAATTTAACGGTGTGACACTACACTGTAAACCTACGAGTGGCCCAACGTTGCACTACGGTCCAAAGCATGACAGCTCGAGAGGCTGATGGTTGTTTAGGTTGTAAACCTTGTGACACCATCGCTCTCGCTGCTGTAGTCAGGCTTTTAAAAGCCAAAGATGCTGATGTGCAGTAGGTTTTATAAGAGAGGGGAAAGCATGTAATTTAAATGTTGTTTAAGTTGGACGTGGGCAGCCTCTGTCCTCAAGGATAATTCCAGTTTATTACAGAAGTTGTAGCTTGTTTACAATTACCGCTCAACTCTGCTACACTGTTACTAACTCCACTAATTTTCCACAGGGATCCTATATTACTCCCGTGCTGATTTAGTTAGTCTGGCTTCCTGGAAGATTTAGGATTGAATTCAACATCTCTGTTAAAATAGAGAGACTATATCCAGTTAATATTGCACACCTGTAAATAACATTATTGGTTAGAAAAACCACTGATTTTGGTTATTTTTATTCTGAGCTTCTTCCTTTCTTTTGAAAAACCATCAAAACAGTTCCAGTCAAAAGTTATTATTATTTTTAGACTTTTTCCAACAGTGCCGATGAACCACTCTAGACCAGATTAATAGACTTTGTGCAGTTCTTTGTGCAGCTTTTCACATATACTTCTCTTAGTACCCTATAAACAGCTATAAGTTGGCAGTATACCTCCACAATCTATCAATAAGTTGTTGGCGTCACACACCGTAGGCCAACTTGGCATCTCTGAGGCTCACGATTCAAAGGTCAAGACTTGTTTTCATGTTTTTGGTCCAGAACAGAGTCTATTATTCTCAAAAGCTCTAGTTTGTGAACAGAGGATAGTGGAGAGTTATGGCGCATTTACACTGGTACCTACTCACTTCGCTTCACCTCGGATCGCTCGGGATCGGCCCCCCTCGGTTGAATTTACATTGCCGAGGATCGTCCCTCCTCCATGTAGCTGGCCGTCATTTGTCATCTTTTATTTGATTCTTTTGTTTCTGACCGCGCCGTCCAGCTCCTGCTGAATTCTCTCATCGGCGACTAATGACAGAAAGGTTTGCACCTCGTCCTGAGTCCATGGGGCAGGATTTCTAACAGATGCCATTTCTCTTCTTGTTGTTATTTCAAACACGTCTACATGGTTTGCTGAAGATTTGAAAATGCCCGCCTGTTTGCGGGGA
This sequence comes from Pseudochromis fuscus, assembly GCA_900323345.1. Lineage (NCBI taxonomy): Eukaryota > Metazoa > Chordata > Actinopteri > Pseudochromidae > Pseudochromis > Pseudochromis fuscus. The sequence continues at coordinate 13,812 of OOFC01050847.1, read as the reverse complement.
CAGGTTACGTGCAGTAATGGTGCAACGACGCAGTGACGATTCCGACCAATAAGGTTTTAGTACCTGCTCCGACCTGATCAGGTACTTTTTTTGGAACCGCAGGAGAGGAGGTACGAAAAGTTGTACCAGGTACCAAGGACCAGGTACTTTTTCGCCAGTGTAAATGCGCCAAAACCGAAGCGAAGCGAGTAGGTACGAGTAAAAATGAGGCATTAGATTCAAGGGTGTCGTACGGGGTTGTACAACTGAGTGCAAATAGTTGTGTAACATAAAACAAACCAGAGCTTGCTTTCTTCTCACCTGTGTGTAGCTGAGCAGTAATTGCCTGAAGTGGGTGTGAATGTTTGAAAGAGCCGGACACAGCTAACCATGATCTGATGCCGGAGAGGAGGGTGCAGGGTGAGGGGCTTTCGGACGCTATCTGACCATCTGCTAAGCAGTTCAGATGAAGTATACTGGCACCTTACACTGTTGGCTTGTTCACAGCTTTATCGTACTTATGTTGTCGGGTCCCCAGATTCCACTTTGATAAGTACAATGTTAAATAATATGGCCAACACCACAAATGCTCTAATGAACTTGAATCATTTCTGTAAAGAACACACCCCCAGGATGCATACAGCAAGGACGCCGGATCTATGAAGGTATTTTTAGGCATCACATGGTTTTTTCCTGGCAAGTAAAAGGGAAGTACCCCCCAACCCCCCAGTTCCCATGGATGAGCTGCTGAGTTAAATATAAAGTGAAGTAAAGAAAAGAGTGATGCTTATGTGTTGTGTAAAGTCATACTTGTCTCAGAAGGAGATATATTCATTCTTACCTGTCATGATACCGCGAAGGACTTGGTTTGACTGCGTGGCGAGCGTAAATCTATCCTGGCTGCGTGTGTGTGCGCTCACACACATGAGGAAGTTAGCATGCTGACTAAACATCTGCCTTTCAGGTTCAGCATCTGATTCCTCTTCCTCCGCCGTCTGCCGAGACTACCCCAACAACTTTTCAAAAGACGCTTCTTTGCCGGATAAAACTTTCTCCCTATGATCACGGGGACAGAGATTGAGAGATGGGGGAAGGTTGAGGGGAAAGTGAAAGAGTGTCACACTGTGCTGAGCAAGGTGGTGGAAAGAGCAAGGGGAAAATCTCTTACATGAAATAAAAAAAAAAAAAAAGAGAGAGAGAGAGAAGACAGCAACATCTGTGCGGGAACTTCAAACACTCTTTGAAAGGCAAAATGTGATTCCGTTTGGGATTCTCCGGCTTGGTAAACAGCCGGGTTTTATTTTGGAAGTTGGTTAGGGTGTATGTGCCTGTATGTGTGTGTGTGTTTTAACAGAGGGGATGGGGGACCGCCAGAGCCGCCATCCGGGAGAACACATTGAGAGGATGAGGGTTGAATTGCTGGGAGCAAAGTCCAGTGATTGACATGGATGTAATACAGTGTAAATCCCCCCTAAGTATGCCTTGTATGCCTCCTTAATCGCTTTGTTGCCATTTGTAAATTCCACGGTATCAGCTTGGTCACAACACTGAGGAAATGTGTGATTTGCTTTTTTTTTACCTCTCAGTATCTTGTCACTAATATTGTTCCTCTTTTCTCTCTTTTATTTCTTTCCTGCCTCTCCTGTGTTAATGGACCCACAACATTTCATCTCGATGTGCTCCTTTTATTCCTGCCTACCAGGTAAGAGCCAGCCAGCTGTTAAATTACTATTTATTGAAATGTTTCTTCTGCACAGATGCTTGAACCAAACATGTGCTTAAAACTCTTTCTCTTTGTGGACCCCCACAGTGTTGCTATGAGTACAAATATATCCCCCCCTCCATTTTTTGGGTTATAGAGTTAAAGTGTTTCCATCAAAAGACATTATCATGGACATGTAGCGGGGTTGCCAAAGAACCACCGTGTCGTTCTACTTACAAAAGCAGAGTCTGGGAGTATTTGAGAAAGGATACGATTATCTGATATTTTCTTATAAAAGAGGAAATGATTTTTCAAAGATGTCAAGGATGACACTTCAAACTGTGCTTGGATGAATTTTTATTTCTGCTGATGTGTCCCTTCATAGATACAGCGACAGAAACACGAGAGCAACAAACAAAAAAAAAGGTTTTAATATGTTGTGGTGCAAAAGTACTAGGGGGATTACCTGATGAGAGACGGTTTACCATAGCAGTGAGGATTGGTGTGAAATAGTAACACATTGTACTGATAACACATTTTTAAATCTTTCAGTACAATTCTCACTCTAAATACTTTTTAAAAAGCTCTGAAAAGGGAAATTGGGTGCAATAAAAATGTCTCAAACTGACTGTTGAATGGATTTTATAATACAGTCCTGTTCATCAAGCTGTCGTGCCATGAGACTTAGATTTTCTATTTATAGACTGAGCTGAAATGGGGGAAAAAGTATCAATACAGAAACTCTATATCACTTATTCAGGTTATTACCTCCGCCAAGGAGGTTATGTTTTTGCCGGGGTTTGTCTGTCTGTCTGTCTGTTGGTTTCCAAAATAACTCTAAAAGTTACAGACGCATTTTGATGAAATTTTCAGGGATTGTCCAGATGGGGATAAGAAACAAATGATTAGATTTTGGAAGTGATCTGGATCACCGTCTGGATCCAGGAATTTTTTGAAGGATTCTTTAACATTAGGAGATAGGGCCATATGCGACATTTATGCATATGACGCCACCAAAAATGGTCAAGACACACAGGACAAGTTTCTAACATGGTCTACAATATATCAAAGATTGATCCGGATAAAGGAATAATTTCAGATAATATGATCCAGAATATGAAAAAAATCGATCGTTGAAACTTGCATCACAAAAAAAAAACCAAATGAAGCTAGAAACATGCAACAGACATCTTTAAACAGCCACGATGCTGTGGAACTAATATTGATATAAATAAATGCAAGAGTAATACTAGTAATATCTTTGGTGGAAGATACAATATGGAAGGAAATGTGCTTGGTGGAGGTCTGCGCTCTCCGAGTGTTTTTCTAGTTACATGAAGCTTTTAGTTTAAGTTCAATGAAGAAGATCTGTGCCCTTTCATCTGCAGCTTTACTGAATCTTGGGCTACTGGTCTGCATTATCTCTACGTCACGTTCCCACGCTGTCAAACTCGCCCCCATTCATCATTTCCACGTCACTTCACTGGTCCAATAATCTTCTGGCCGGCGTTCTCCGAGCCAACCAACACCTCTCCCCCGCTCTTTAAAACTCATTACCGTTTGTCATTCTGCTTTTCAGCCCGATTCGATCGCAACCCTCCGCCTCCTCCTCCCCATCTCCACCTCAAGTCCTCCATCCTTCTGGTCCACCACCATTGGGGGGGTCCACTCCTATCTAAAGCTTTGACATGAGACGTCACCCCTGCCAAGTCATCATCAGAGTCTGTCCAATCCAGATCTTCAAAAATCAAACTTGAATATCAGTTTTCACAGGTATTAACTAATTTGACGCGGCCATCGACAAATCCTGTTACAGATGCTACTGATCTGACATAGATGAAGAAGTCACAGGTATGTCTAATTATACCAATGTCACAAGAGCTGTGCTGACCTCCAAAATCCAGTTAAATTGAAACATTATACAGTTGCAGCACAACCCACACTGCAAAGCTTTTCACAGATCAACTCATATTCATCCAAAGCAAGGTCAGGCCAACCTGGCACCACCTGAAAAGTTAATATAATAAAGCATGAAGCTTACAGTCAAATACAGTGATGGAAATATTCAGGTGTGGGGATGTTTTGCCTGTTCAGGAACCGGTGAGTTGCACAAGATGAACTACACACTGCCCAAAGATAAGTTCCACTCTATTCTTCAGTGGCAAACCATCCCTCGTGGCTTGAAATTGTCTGGAAAAGGATTCATTTTCCAGCAGGACAATTGCCCTAAACATACAGCGCCACTGTGCCATGACTGTTTGAAGTCCAGGGAAGAGCAAAGAGCGCCGACATGCATGGCTTTCCCCCCCATCACAGTCGCTAGACGTCAGCCACACCGAACATCTCTGGGAATATTTGAAAAGGTAAAAAGTGAAGGCTACTCTCTAACACCAGACTCACACTCAGATGTGCTGACAAAGAACCTTGAATAATGCGGGTTCTCATATTTTTCAAAAAACCTCTACAATCCATACCAGTCAGGGAGCAAGCTGTGAAAAAGGTGGACAGTGGATTCTCAAACATTGAATTTTCTTTTACTAATATTATATGTTACAAAGTAGTACACAATTACCAAAACAACTTTGTAACCTTAGACGTGTGTGGTTAAATACTGCTTCTAAGAAAATGATTTATTTCTTTTTTGCAGTGTATTTTACTAAAGTAAGTAAATATGCACTGCAGCAAATAGAACCACTGTAGGCAATTCATGAAAGAAAAAGTGTCTCTCTGGGTTGGTTATTTTGAAAGAAGCATGAATAAAGAACATAATAATTCCCAATTCACAGGAAAAATCTGATTTCAACAAACATGTAAAAGCGATGAAGAAAAAAGCTGAACTTTAACACCGCCGCGAATGAGCGTGTACTGGTATGAAGACTGTCGTCTTCTGGCTGTGTCCTTCATCATCTTTTTTTTTTTTTCTCAGTGCAGAGCGGGACTACAGCTCATTTACGAATCAAGATTCAAGTCCACTCTCCTCCATCCTCATAATGATACACGATACCTCGCTGTTGTGCTTTTAATGAGACACCGAGACACTAGTTTGGAAACTCTCAACATGGTAAGTGCCTGCTGCGTGGCTCAGCCTGCGGAGACGCTTCAGACCTCTGCTGCAAAGTCTGTGTGTTTCAGCAGGACACAATCATAAAAACATCAAGGCATGTTTGATATGATTCATGCACGGATATTTTGGCTCCGCTGGGGCTTCTTGACATGACTGATGTATTCACACAAACCCTCACACACACACACACACACACTCACACACAGATTTGCACAATGCAGGTGAGAATAACAGTGGAGCATTGGGGACTTATCCACCGGACAACTCCCATGTGACATCCTTGTCAGCACTGTACCACACTCCTTGTAAATTACTCATGCACACCCACAGCATGACCACACATAAACAAGCCTATTTCACATGACGGACCTGTAAAGGTTACTTTGTATTCAGTCTCATAAGTTTATATGCAGAGGGCACATGTTTCATAACACATGTCACACTGTAGCGCTGGCGACTAAGTGTGTTTTCATATTTTAGTCATGCTGCAGTCCCGGGTGGAATAACATTAGCAGCTTGAGTGGATGAATCGGTTAAAATGTGTTGCGCATATTTTCTGTAGGTGAATCGTGTCGGAACTACTAATGTAAATTTGGACCTCGGAGATATGTGACATGTAACGTGGGCCTACAAGGATTTGTGTTTGGTAAGCTGAGCATAAAAAGTAAACAGACGGAAAGGTAATGAGATTGAAGGATGCTAAAAATCGGTAAAATAATCCGAAAATTGAAGATAAACCATTATGTCGTTGAGTATAGATGGAGCAGAAATGTCAGAAATGTACTTGTTCTGATACATTTTCATATGATCAAATATCTCAAACTGAACTGATTGGATCTCCTCAAATAAAAAACAGTAGTCAGTAAAAAGCCTGGTTTCGAATAAAGACCAGGCCCCAAATGCAGAGTGGGGAATAAAATAAACATATACAGTAGTGTGCCAGTCAATGTTTCACATCAAAAGTCCTTGTTAAGAAATGAAAGTTTCTCTCCACTGAAACTTTTAGAAGAAAGATTACACAAAATGTGTTTACAGCATAATGCAGTAACTGTAATGTTTTGATCTGCTCTGCTTCTGGTCCCATTTAAAACCCCAAAAACAAGGCTTCAAACTATGAGTAATTACACTTATCAAAGGGGGGGGATTAGAAATAAAAACCTGCCCCTATTAAAAGCCTGCTTCAAATAGTGGGTGACCTTCTAAAGTCATGTTAAATAAAGGCCCTTACCAAAAAATACAGTAATCATTGCCGAAGCTCGAAGCCTGAAAACAGCTAAACAGACCCAGCTGAGGAAATGTGGTATACTGCAGGATCAATCACATGTATTATTAACATGGTTGTATGTTTGTGTGCGAGTTTAAACTGTATGTATATTGTCTGTCTCAACTCTGATTTTTTTTTTTAAGACCTATCTATAATTCACACAATGATGTCAAGGCCTGATATGATCCCTGAGGCACAATTCTGTTTTTTTTAAGCTAGCAGATGAACTCACACTTTGATCTAATATTGATAGAACTTATGATTACGTTCTATTGGAAAGGTTCCAGATGCATTATTTAAGGCCACGGGAAAGACTCGCTGTCCCATGAAACAGCACAGAATGGAAATAGGAACTTGATGAGACATCAACAAAAAATTTCAAGGCTACAAAAGAAGAAAAAAAAAATTCCCCACAGTGCTTACTATGCACTATTTTGTCTTGCATGCATGGAATATGCAGAGTTTATTTACATAATTCATTCATGTTTACTTCATAGTCTCATTTACATACATGCAGTGTATTGCATGTGCACTTTACAGCTCAATTTCTTGGGCAGGCTGCAGGCTACTGACAGCATTTAGACAGTAAAAACACTACTGAGCCATAATATTATTGTTGTTGGTAATGGTGCTGTATTTCAACATTATTATACAGACATACTTATAACATCATACAGAGAAATACCAATTTTGATAATAACAATATTGTATTCTCTGTAGGGATGGGTATGGTTAGGATTTTTATGAATCCGATTCCCATTTCGGTTCTGCTTATCGATTCGGGTTCCTAATGATTCCTGATTTTGATTACAAAAACCAAAAACAGGAAGCCAGGAAAACAGGATTGGAAGTGCAACCTGTCTTGCAGCTTATTAATTTCCCACGTGTTGCATTTTCCACATTAGCTGCGGTGTCACGTGACGTGTTAGATACCTCTTTTCCACTGAGCTGGTTCCAGTGCTAGTTCGGGGCCAGTTCCTGACTTAGCCCCAGTTTGTTGTATTTCCACCGCCGTGAGAACCAGCCCCAGCCGCTAAAACTGGTGCTAAGTCTGGCACCACCTCCTTCCTGGGCCAGAGCTCAGCAGCGACTAAGCAGCAACTACACCAGGAGCTGGTGGAGCAATGGTGGAAACACAACTAGCGATAGTAGAAGAGTAGAGTAATGATAGTACGGTTTTGACTCTGGATCTCAGTGTAAACTTGTAAGACCAGGGACAGCATCTCCTCCATTTAAGCATTATTACAGTGAGGGTGCGCTTCATGGTCATATGCGACCAGTGAGGACATCGTGATTTCCCAAAACTGAATAAATACCGCACGTAGCAATGCAAAACTGCTTTGTTAACTCAATCATGTTGTAACTAGAATATCTGCTGAAAATTTTTCATGGACGTATAGTAACAGGGTAACAGTAGTTTGTTAACAACAGCTAGCTTGCTAGCAGCCGGTTGCTGGGAACCGGCTACGTATGCAGTGGAGTACTGACCTTTTATGGTGACGTGGCCCCAACTTGGCTCCTTGCCAGTGGAATAGCAAACCGGTTCATAGGAGAAACAGGATCTGAACCAACTAAAGACCAGCACCAGCACCAGCCCAGAACTAGCACCTGTTCTTGTTTGGTGGAAAAGTGGTAGAAAGGTCCTGGCAGATATCTAAAGTCCACATGCAGCTGTTGTGTAAAATGAGTGTGTCTAGGAACCGATAAGTGGAACCGAAATTATGTTTTTTTATGGGTACCCGGTACTCACTAAATTTTATTTGGTTCCTACTTGGAACCAGATTTCGGTACCCAACCCTAATTCTGTGTGGATGCTCTGAGTGTCTGTAGATGTTGAAAATGAATAGTAAGTATTGTGCACTACAAAAATGGCCTGAATTAAAAAAAAATCTTTTAACTGGATAAAATGAGAAGATGTAGCCAGCATCACAGTGGCAGTAGTTTTCAAACAGACTGTGCTCTCAAGCTTTCCTGAACTGAACCTGCAACAACAAACACCAGCAGAAAGGGACCCATACTGTACGAATGACTGTCTGCAGCACACTGTGTGTTGTATCATTCAGCTAAAACACGAAGCTTCACAGCTAAACTGTAACAGGGTCACTGTTGCATTCATTCAGAAACAATCATCTGCAATTTAAGCACGAGCTGTATTCCAACACACAAGCTGCGTTACAATTGTTTTTCAGATCTGATCAAATACTGACAGAGGCGTGTTCACACCCATATACACAAACACACGTATATGAATATACGCATTCACACAGACGCAACCCGCTAAACGCAATCGCTCCTTCCCTTTCAGTCAGTTCTGCACAAAATAAATAGCTGGTCCCATCTCCTCTCTCTCTCTCTCTCTGACACACACACACACACACACACACTCAAGGGTGTAATAGATTTCCCCATCACCACTGCAGAAAATTGTCTATGGATGTACATGCACATCCTTGATACATGATTATTAAACAACAAATAGCAGACAGAGAGGTAGTGGAAATCATTTGATAAGCAACAGAGAAGTGGCTGAGGAGGGAAGGAGAGGGACACACAGAGAAAGGAAGAAATGGGAAATAGGGAGGAGATGATTATGAGGTTGTATTGGCAAATGGATATTGTGAGAATCATTCAGTAAATGACAGAAAGATAGTGTAATATTTACCAAACAGCTGAATGATAGATTCGCTGAATTATTCACCAAATGACATGGTGATGCAGAGGGAAGGGGCAGCATGATGGGATGAAGACAAAGAAGAGAGGAGGAGGGGGGAGGGGGGGAGACAGAGCTATTTACAAAATGGTCAATGGGTACACATGACATAGATTGCTACTGCCTTGTCAAAAATAAGAGGAGGGGAGGATGGGAGTGGAAAGGAGAAGGGGAGGAAACCAGAGGAGGAGGAGGAGGTGGGAGATGAAGGGACGAGATGGTAATTGGGCCATCATGGCTGTCACTGAAAGCAAATAACCGTAGCCATAATCACATCACACACTTAGAGACAAAATGTGTGTCTGTGCTCCTGTGTGTGTGTGGAGGGTGTTATTCGCTACCTGTTTATCAATTAGAGTTTTTGCTGCATCATCTAAAGAGTAGGAAATGGTTTCTTTGTCCTTTCAACATGTGTGAGTGTGCCTGCACATTTCCACCTATTAGTATTAACTCACATACACAGTTCTTTCTACTTATAGTGTCTGTGAGGTGAACAATCAACTTTAACAATAAACAACACATGAAAAGTTACCACTGTGGAAACTGTAGCCATTAAAATACCTGCAATTACTTACATATGCACTTTTATATCTCGCTCATACATTGTTTTAAAAGTAGTTAAAAGTGCTGAATCATTTTATATCAGAACTGTGACATTAAGTGTTTTGTTTTGTTGACTCATGTTTGCATCACATGGCGGCGGCACTTGTTAATTCTCTCATTTAGTCTGATATTGGATGGAGCAATTTGAGCTAAAAATTGTGGGTGTGGCCTATGGGCTTTATAAGGGTGACATGAAATCCATCAAAATCCAGCTCGACATGCCGCGTTTAATGGAGACCCAGAGGGAGCATGCCATGGGGATGCTACAGGAAGGCTTAAGACCCGGTCAAGTAGCATTCAGACCAGGTGCGATACGCCTCGCATGTACTCACAATGAATACTCGTGGACATGTACTACCGATTTCACCTCTCGTGAGTAACAGCCAATAGGAGCACTCCTCCCAGTAACCGCAGCGACTGCCACTTCCACTGTCAACAATGAAGTCCCACAGACGGAGAGCTCTGTTTCTTGGTACAGAGTTAAAGTTGTGTCATAAAGTTCTGGACGGACACAGACGGCGTCAATAAGCTGGTCCTCCATTGCTCTTCGGTGATGTCACACAATTGGTGATACCATGTGATGCAAATTTGTTGCTCAAGTTAAAACTTGTTCAACTTGCACGATGCTACACTCACTTATTATGTAATCCCGTCGTGCAACAAATTTGCATAGTACTCGGTCTAAATGCCCCGTCGTCTGCGCAGAAGGGATATGTGCGTTTTTATTGACGTTAAGTATACGTAGTACAACCATATCTTTAAAACTACACACTAACACAAACAAATGCTTGGTGTTTAATTCATAACAACTTCAATTTAAGTCACACTTGCAGTACTAGTCACACAAAATATATTTGTATTTTTAATGGTCCATCATTACACATAGTGAATATACAGTTGTGCTCATAAGTTTACATACCCTGGCAGAATTTGATCAGGGTCATTTGGGTAGTTTCTGTTGTCATTGTGATTCAAAAAGAGTACGAAGTTGTTCGACAATAAATGGCTTCATCCAACCACTAACCATGAGTGAAAAGAGTTTTTTCTCTCATCATTGACATTCTCTGAAAAATGGCCAAAAAAAATTGCAAATTCTGCCAGGGTATGTAAACTTATGAGCACAACTGTACATACACTGAAACAAATATCACTTTTCTGTCCGAGTAGCACTTACTAGGTAAAGTTGGAGAAGTGGTACATTTCATTTTCTTATTGATTCTCTGAACACTAACATGAATACTCAGGTTATTCTACTCAGATGACTGTAGTACAACTAAAGTGACCCTTCTCAGTGCTAGTATTACACAGTACTCTGAGGCTCCTAATTGCATGTAATTCATGCTGATGGACCATTGTTGCCTTGTCAGAATGAAACTGATTGGCTGATGTTGCCATAATATTTGGAGAGGTATATCCCGCTGGGGGTGCTTGGGAGGGTGTGAAAAAGTGTATTGTGCAAAATATCTAACTCCTTTGTTCAATCTGTGGGAAATTAGATGGTTTGACATTGATATTTAAATCTGAATTGTGGAAGTGAGCCTTAATTTTTGTTGATACAGTGCATTCCCGGTGACTGAATTGTAAAGATGGCACTTATCACATGCACACATGTACACAAACCTACACTTCCAAAGCCTTGCTGTTGCTAAGTGAAAGCCAGCTCCATAATTATGTTTCGTCTCTGTCTGTCTGATTACCAAAATAACAATTTCAAGATGGAAGCGGTATGCAAATAATTCAATGTGTGTGTATCTGTGAGCATTTCAGTATTTGTGTTTCTGTGTGCGAGATGGAGATAATCAGATGCCAACTGAGCTGTAAAAGTGATTGTCGGGGAACACAGTGTAAGGGAGGGAACAATCAAAGAAACACAGCACTTATCACGCTTACACATCCACACACGCGCGACGTACAGTTAGTTAATACAGCTGTTTTAGATCTAAGATTGCAATTTGGGAAGTAATTATGATTTGCTGCTTTTCTGGGAGTTTTTATTTTTTTCCACTACTATCAGTTGTGCGTCTATCTCTTAGCAAAATACCAGCAACATTAAGCCCAAAGTCAGAGACACAAATCATGAATCAGCAGTGGCGATCACTCTCAGGTTTCTCTCAGATGGCGCATTTACACTGGTACCTACTCGCTTCGCTTCGGTTTTGGCGCATTTACACTGGCAAAAAAGTCCCTGGAACTTGGTACCTGGTACAACTTTTCGTACCTCCTCTCCTGCGCAAAAAAGTACCTGGCCAGGTCAGAGAAGGTACTAAAATCTTGGTCTCTATTGGTCTGAATCGTCACTGCGTCGTTGCGTCATCACTGCGCGGCACGTAATCTGTGTCATTTGTCCCGGTGGTCAGAAATGAAAGAATCGCATAAAAGATGACGTCACGAATGACGGCCAGCTACACGGAGGGGGGACGATCCTCGGCAATGTAAATGCAACTGATCGAGGCCGATCCCGAGTGATCCGAGGAGAAGTGAAGCGAGTAGGTACCCGTGTCAATGCGTCAAAAATGTACTATCACATAAACTGTGATTGAATCCCATTAGAAACAAACTAACAAGCATGCAGAGGCTTCACGTCACTTGACTTGGGATTTGCAGTAATTCACCTGAAAAGATTTGGATGTAATGTAAAACAAGTACGACTGTGTTGTGGCAAATTGTGGCACAATTCAATGTTGTTGTCTTCATGCTTTGGATAATTTAGAGCGTGCCGCTGTGTTTCCCATTCACCATTTCTCTGTCTTGTTTTTGTCTTCTTCTGTTCTGATTCTGTCTCTTGGAGTGTGACCTCTTATTTTCTACCTTTGACATGCAGAGATGTGACTTGACCCCGGCATAGCTGCACATCTGGGTATGCACTGAGTATGTCTGTGTCAGTATGTGTCACTGTCGATGTGTGACTGCGAATCTAATGTCTTATACGTAGGTGTGCGTGCAGAACATCCATGTCTTTGTGTGTGTGTGTGTGTGTGTGCTATCTTTGCGAGGACCACTTTGAGTTTTAGACCATTTAAACCATTGACACTGCTTCACAAGGCTGTTTGATGGTTACAATTTGGTTTTAATGATCATGTCATAATTGGGTTTAGGCTATTGGGGCTGGCCACTTAGTTGAGATGGTTGGGGTTAACGGGCTGGGGGAATGCATTATGTCAATGAATGTCCTCAAAAAGATAGCCATCATTTAGCCAGATAGCCAACATGTGTGTGTCTGTGTGTGTGTGTGTGTGTATGATCATTTGAAACCCCCCAGGGAGCTGCGATGTCAGAGGTCGCGTCCCCAACACCTCTCCTCTGTTCTCTCTTCCCCTCCTCGTTAAACACTGGTTTAGAGGTCCTCAGTTTAGAGGAGATAACGAGCACAGGTCAATTAAGAGGGGAGATAACAAGGCAAAGTGTGATAGGGCGACAACCTGGGGGCTGCTTCACACATTAATGAAACATTGCAGAGAGAGAGAAAGGGAGAGAGGGGGAGACATTTTAATCCCACACTCAGTCGTTGCTCCATGCAGCTGCTGCGTATGAGAAGGTGGTTCAGCGTTCACCAGCCAAACTATCAAACTTGTACAAAGTTGTAAATGGTTACATGAATTCAGAAAATATAAAGCCTCAATGAAGTGGTTTCTAGAGGCCGAACTCCCTCAAAGACACAACAGGTGTACACACAGAGAAATGTGTATGTTGAAGGTATAAATGCTACTTGTATACTGAAAGTACAGCATCACTTTCAGGTACATAATGCAACAGTGGGTCATCTGAGCAAGGGTTTAACAGACAATCTTGACGTATACAAAACACAACAAGTGTATTAAGATCCACACACGATCTCCCCTCTAACCCAAAGCATCCCTATTAGAGCTGCTGCAAATCACTGTTTTTTGTATGAACAATCTGCAGCTGTGACCAGTGGGGTTTTCTTTAGCCCTTTCATGCATAGCGGTCACTACAGTGGACAGCTGTTTAAAAGCCACTTTCTCCTAAATGCAGTGGTTTCTATGCTGGATTGTATATCAGGGGTTAGGAGGCTCTCTGCTGCCCCCTCCACTGAGATCTATTCAGTGATTAGTTGCTGTAACCACTAGTAAACTTCCTCTGAATCAGACAGGAAGTCACACTTGTCGACCACTGCTGGAATATCCTGTCACTCCAATGATACCAGAAGAATCCTAGAGGTAAAAAAATATATATTTATATATGGTGATATGCAGGAACATCTAAGTAATAATCTTCTTTTAGTTCATTTCAAACCACTAGTAAATTACAATGAATGCATGACGTGGACATATTTGTTGTTTTCATGTCCTAAGAAGAGTAAAAACACTTTGAAAGGGTTAAACTACATTAGGGCTGCCGCTAACGAGTATTTTAGTAATCGAATAATCTATTGATTATTCCATCGATTAATCGAATAATTGGATAACTAATGCTTGTTAAGGTGCAGTAATAAATAGTGCTGTCAAACAATAAAAATTTGCATGAGGGTG
>OOFC01050846.1:85903-110942 GCA_900323345.1 Pseudochromis fuscus | reverse complement strand
AAAAAAAAAAAAAAAAAAAAAGTAAAATACTGTTAAATATAAATCCCCACATGTAAATTAACAGTTAATGCTTGGCTAACAATAACAAACTGTAATTTAACAGTAGAAAACAGTATTTTCTGTCAAGCGGTGGAGATAGGCGCCACATTCCTTCACAAGTCACTATCCATCAGCATCTTACGCATAATTGTAGAGTTATGTTTCTGTTTTGATGATACCACTTCTTTATAAATAAAACTTTTCACATAACTCAAGTCATTTTTGAGTAACATTTTTTAGTTTTGTGACATGAACCTGACTTTGGACAGCACAGCTTCTTCCCCATTCCTCGTGTGGACTTCAACCAAAGAGGTAAAGTTATTTTCCTCTCCAAAAATAATAATAATAATAATGATAAGTAGAAAAGCGCTCTGAGAGCGCAGACCTCTGCCAAGCACTGTTAAAGCCAATTGATACTTTCCGTGTCCGCATGTCCGCGGTGGTGCACGAGGGTCTGCGTCACGTAAATGTCATGGAACACGTCAGGAAGCGCTCGAGTGGAAAGGCGCGGAGGCATCCGCGTGCAGCTCCAAAAATGTGAGTGCATCGCCTGGGCGCGGAGCGATATCAAGATGGACGCCATCGCGGAGAGACTTTGCGAGGAGAATCCTTAAAAAAATTCCTGGATCCAGACGGTGTTGTGGATCACCCCCAAAATGAAATCAGTTCATCCTTTTCCCACTTCCAACATATCCTGAAAATTTCATCAAAATCCGTCCATACGTTTTTGAGTTATCTTGAACACAAACAGACAGACAAACAGATAAACGCCGACAAAAACATAACCTCCTTGGTGGAGGTGACAGCAATAAAGACTGAAATTTAGTACATGCCAAAGTAATTATACATCAGGCTTTTAAAAGAGTCAGAATAGATCAATCAGAACAGATCAATGATTTCAACACTACTCATGAACACACATCATATTATTAATTAGTTGACTAGATTGGTATTATACTAATCTACAACTCTAACTTCTGTAAATGTGTCTTGGTGAGCTGCATACAGAATCTCACATCACTTAGTTTTGCCCTCCTGTTTAAATTGGTCGAATTTGTTTTAATGAAACAAAATTATACATCTACAATAATTACATATTCCATAATTTGTGGTAGACACAGGTTATGTACAGTATATAAACACAACCACGTCTTTGACAAGTTTAGTCTCTGTCATCCTCTGCCATGTTAATCATAAAGGCTTCACTCTGCTAACAAAGTCTGATTTATGGATTTCCTTTGCCACGTCCATAAAAATCTGACCGAGAGAAAAATAGCCTCTATGAAACACTTTGCATCATTGTTACAACATTCATTTGATGCTTATAAGTTGATGAAGTTTACCTTGTTTAGGATTAGTTAGTTAATGAATTCACTCAAAGTTAAACAGGAGAATATGAATCAGACTTAGCAGCAACTAAGAACTAAGCTGCAATTCAGGCCTCAGGTTTCATGCAGGGCTCATCAGAGATGTGCCTGAGTATTTATTTATATTTGATTTGTTGCAGTGACAGAGTAAAGCAAGTACACATTAAACTACTTATCAAGTTTCAGTACAGTACAGTACAGTAAAATTTAAAAAAAAAGTTGCCAAGAAATATTAATAAGTTAATTTTAACTGTTCACACATGTACAAAAAATGAACAATAAAGTCATGAATAAAGTATATTTCTTTGTATTTATTTGTACAACAATGAATTATAAGTGAGCAAATATGTATAGCTCCCTGTTATACTTAAATAAATGTTTGGTGGCCTTACACTGAGCAGTAGTTGCAATGCTGGGATGCACCATGTGATGGCAGCAGATCCATATGTCAGTGCCTCACCCAACCCCTGGGTCACAGGTGACATTTTTTGGCTTCACTGGCGTGCACAGAATAATTAGTATAAAAAAAAGTTCATTAAATCAAATAAGCATATTCATGTCAATAAAGATACTCTGTTGTTGCCAAGCTGTGGCCCAGTGTACTCAGCAGGGACATACACACACTCCTACATCTTTTCTCACCAAAGGACCAAATATAAAGTTATCTTTCCATGAAATTAATGAAATTCTTCCAGAAACACTTGTCCTCAGTCTGCCAGGGTCGATTACAATGTGTGCGTCATATAAATATATATACTTCCTGAATTCAATATATAACAAAGGGTGTGTGGGAGGTCTATTTTTGTTACTGATCTATTTCTATCTATCCATGGAAGTAGGATTATAGTATTGAGCAACAGAGTCAGTGGAAAAAATAGATCAGCTGTGATTGGCTTGTCTGTCTGTTTCCTCACTGAGGAGACTGTTTACTATCAGGATGGGGCCAGGTTACAGTGACTCCTTATTAGGAGAGTACAACAGATTAAAGAAATTTAATTAGCAAAAATAATGTGCAACACAAACACAACAAGATGTCTTCAAAGCAACAACACTGGATGATATTACATGATATACCACACCAGCATTTATCTCAAGTGACCAGGATTAATCCAGGAAATGAGAGAACGTGTGTGTAATCGTGCTAATATAGCACGATGCCCAGTTGTAATAGTTTGTGGCGTTTGTCTCAAACCGGCTCCTAAGAAAACAACTTCAGATTTGTTTGTTTGTTAGTTTGTAAGTTGCTCTGTGTGTGTGGTGTGTGTTTGTTTAGGTATTTTTATTTATGCCCAAAGTGGCATTTAATTAATTGGAAATTACATTAACTAATTCACTAGTTCCTTATAAGCTATGATAAGTAGTTAAGATATTACATACACAACATTAATAAATAATATGTCTGGTCAATTTGCTGTTAGAACTTTGAAGGCATAAGTAAATATCAGACAATACACTGATGAGCTGCATGTCACAAAGCTCAAGGTTCTCTGTGCTCACAGCCTCAGATTGGACACACACACACACACACACACACACACACACACATATACACTTTACCCAAAAGAGCTGTTTGTTTCTCAATTTTCTCAACAAATATACCTACAGAAAACTCCCTAAAATGTATCTTTTTTTGCAGATTTATTCTTTATTGTCTTAGATAATTTTTTTTAGTTGAGGAAAAATCCCATTGCCAACACAAGTGGATGAGACTCCAACAAAACATACATAGTTGTGTATTATCTGCAGCATTTATGTAGCAACAATTCGTTTTTATCATAAACACTTCTGATGTTGGCCAGTTTAACAAAAGTCAATCGCTTCTTGTGTTTTGCAAACATTTGAATAATGTTCTTTGTCAGCGTTGGCAGGCATGTGCCTGTTGTACCACACTTCCAGTTAGTTACATAAAGGTCTAATTGTTTTTATAGTAAATCTTGGGCAGGTTTGAACGTAGAAGCCAGATTACGGTAAGGATTTCAACCCAACAGGATTACCTCTAGATTTAAGCACCTTATTTAGTTCCAAGCAATGAAAATCAGCCATAAGCTTGTCTGTGGTGCTTGTATATAAAGGCAGCATCTGACACCAGACCCAACCTGACGGATAACCACACACACAACTTGATTTTAACCACTGTTGCTACTTTGAACCAAAACAGGTAAGATACTGAATCCTATTTATTATAAGGAATTTCACCTTTAGTTAAGTTTTTTGTTTTTTTTTATCAGCAGTAATGATCAAAAAGTAGATTTATGCTCTGTCAGCTTTAACTGTTGGAGTAATAGATTAACTGGTAATGAGCTGATATCAAAGACAGATATTAAAGAAGATGAACATACATTGTTGTCTATGTGGCATGTTTCTGGTTCAGTTTGATATGACACAGCCAATCAGTTTATGAACCACATTGTTTTGCTCTAACATAAGTGTCACATAGTGCAACATCTTGTTGATCTCATGTTAAGTGGTTTAATATAATGAAGGTATAACAGGAGGTGGTGGAGCTCTTTGGAGTGAGGCTCAAACATGCAAAGTTTCAAACAGTTGACTTATCCTCAGCAGCATATGAAAACATAGACACATACATACATACATTTATTTATTTATTACAGAATGGGATCCTCTAAGCTGGCCCTGCTGCTGGTCCTGGTGTCCTGCGTGGAGCGCTGCCTGTCTGCCTCCTGTGTCGTTGATAGCTTCTCAGTCAAAGAGGACTTTGACCCCAAGAGGGTGAGTGAGCTCAAAATATACAAACAGCATGTGTGTCGAATAAAGTTGAAACAATTTCTCACTCCTTTTCCTTTTCCTTGCAGTATGCAGGGAAGTGGTATGCACTGCAGAAGAAAGACCCAGAGGGCCTGTTCCTGCAGGACAACATCTCAGCTGAGTACACCATCGATGATGACGGCTCCATGACCGCCTCCTCCAAGGGACGTGTCACCCTGTTTGGGTAAGTTTGGAGGTTCGGTCGAGCTGGACAATAAACTCTCTCACTGCTTCATTCAACTTACTGTCTGTACATTAAAGAGAATAGTCTCAGCTGTCCTCACTCCTCTTTAAACAGCAGTTGCACAGGGCACAGGGTCAGCTAAGGCACACAGACCTTGTTGACTCTCCTAAAGACCTGAGGGCAGTCCATATATTCACTTTCCTGGCTCAGAAGTTAGGAGTGGTGCTCATGTTTTGCTCGTGGTTTACTTAAAGATTTAAGATGGGAAAAGGTATAATTTTCTTCCAGCATTCTTAACAGCATTAGCTGCAAGCTGGGTTTTCCCTGGATTATGAAGGATTAGGGAGAAATACAGGTTGGAGAAAATGTTTTTTACAGGAGAGAGTGAGTGTTTGAAGGCATTTTTACAAACAAACTAAAGAACTACAGCTGAATTTGTTGAATTATTTTTCAGTTTGCACTTTGTAAAGATGTTTCCATATCATCACTTTGCAGCTTCTGGGTTGTGTGCGCTGACATGGCCGCTCAGTACTCTGTCCCCGACCCCACCACCCCCGGCAAGATGTTCATGAACTACCAGGGACTGGCCAGCTACCTGTCCAGCGGAGGTCAGTTCTGCACACATTCCCCATCTCTCACATCCTTCCTCTTTCCTCTCATCCCTCCTCACACTCAACATTTCTTCCTTTTGTTCTAACCAGGTGACAACTACTGGGTGATCGACACCGACTACGACAACTACGCCATCACCTACGCCTGCCGCACCCTGAAAGAGGATGGCAGCTGCGAGGACGGCTACGCCCTGATCTTCTCCAGGAACCCCCGCGGCCTGCCTCCCGCCATCCAGCGCGTTGTCCGTCAGAAACAGGAAGACATCTGCATGGCCGGACAGTTTCAGCCTGTCCTGCAGTCTGGAGCCTGCTAAGAGAGAAAAGAGAGGGAGGAGAGCAGGAGTGTGTGCACCAGCTAGGCTGCAGTCTTTGCAGTTTGACAGCAAGAAGAGGGAGAATGAGAGAGTGCACGTCTTTATGGGAGAAGGAGAAGATGTGAGAGTTAAAAAATGCAAAATAATGGCAGGAGAACATAAATACAAAGCTGAGGCAGTGGAAAATCAACTTCATCTGTTTTGTTTTTTACCCAATTCCTCCTGTTTCACTCATTAATCCCTCATCTGTCAAAAGAAAATGTTGCAGAAAAGTTGCAGGTGAATGTGAAAATTAAATAAAAAAATATTTTTCTAAACAAATATCTTTGAAAATGTCCTTATTTGTACTACTTCCCTTGTATTCAACCTGTATTTACAAATGGACTTACATGTAGACAGGAAGTAGAATTATGAAAACAAACACACACACAAAAACAATACCAGTCAGCAGTTTAGGCTTGAAAACAGTGTAACGTGTTGCACTTTGCTCATGTAATCTGTTCTGAGCCCAGGAAAACACAACCAAAGCCAACACAATGCACTCTGAGCTGTAATGGGCTTACTGGTGGTGTGATGTTTAGTCCTATTACACTAACTCAACTCAAATGAGGAGTTTTCTGAAGCCACGCCTCGTGTGGATCACAACCTGGCTTCAGGCTCACAGGACAAGGGCAGACTGCAGAAAGTCATTCGCTCTGCTGAGTCGGCAGGAGTCTCCCTCCCCAACCTGGACTCAAAGGTTTTGAGACACTCCCCTACTCCAGGACACTGTGATCCATCAAGATCAAAATGTCACAACACAAAAGCAGATCCACACTGACTTCCACCACTGCCCATCAGTCACTATGCATTGCACTAACATATGCCACTGGACGAAACACCCTGCATGATTGCACTTACTGATAACTTTTTATCAATATCAACAATTGCTCTTCGATATTTCTCTTCACATTTTTATAATTATAATATTTGTTGCTATACATCAGAAAACTGAGTCAAATTCCTCATATATGAAGTGAAAAGTATCTTGGCCACATTTGTGCGTCTGTGTGCAAACAACACTACAGAAAAATAGATGAACGGATCTCAATACCTGTTTGTTCAGAGACAGAATATTACCCCAGGAACAAGTGATTACATTTTGACCAGACCAGAAGATGGGATCGTGGACTAAAAAAAATCCCAAATAATCCATATCTCTTATAACACTTATAAAAGTTATAATATGTTTTAAAAAATGTGTCAGATCTTGATGGATTTTGTTGAAAATCTACACACACATACAGGATGATATTCTCCACAATCTGTGCTCTCAGTCTTCTGGTCTATTTGTGTATGTGTGTGTGGATAAAATGCAGTCCAGGTTAAGTATGCTGTTAATAACCCACTGAGTCTACTACAGCAGGTGTGTAATCCTGTGGATGTTATGCAACAAGCTGGGAAGCAATCTGCTTTGTTTCTACAGTAAAGAAGCAGCAGCAGTTTTTAAAGACCTCATACAATACAGTCCAGCAATACAGTGTGGCCATTCCTCAACCTGACAGCGGCTGAAACGTACTGAACTGACTGTCATCTGTTACCGTACAGGATGGTTTGGTCTCACTGATGAGTGGGAATGTGTGTACCCGAGGATCAGCAGGGGATTGTGGGACACTGTCTGTGTGTAGTGACTCTGGTTGGCGGGACAGTGTGATCTATAGTCTGTTTGTAAACTAGCTTAACTGTGATAGGATCAGCTGTTTGACCTCACCGGGAGTCAGACCACCTGCAGCTCTCCAGATAACCTGCTAAACCCCAACAGTGTTTTATACTTCAGGTGTAAGATTAGACCTGTGTGACAACAACCAGAGCGAGCGATGCAACACATGTCATATAAACAGTAGGCGCCATTTTTAATGAAAACAGGAGAAAAGAAACAAATGTGAGCTCTGTGGTGTAATATCACCTTCACTACAGACTCACACTGTTTCCTGTCAGTCGGCTTCAAGCCAGACGTAATAATATAAGTGGATTCATCTGCTCACTCTCTGCCAGCTGCCAGAGTTATGGAGGTAGATCTAATCTGGTCTTCCTCACTGCAGACAAACCTCGACTCAAACTATCAGAAATTCAGGTTCAGTCTAATCACATATTTTATATTTATCAGGCTACAGTGAGTTTTCTGTCAAACCTCCACACTGAAAAAAAAGCACAGTGGACTTTCCTGTTGTTCATTTGGACTGCTACAGTGAGATCTGTCCACTAGAGGGCAGTCAAAGCACACTTTACATTGAACACCTTTTACACTCATGACTCTTCAAAGTCATTATTTTATTAATTGTCAGTCATCTTTTTATTTTGATTTGTTTTCACATTAGTTCACTGAGTTCACCACTTAAACAACAAACAATAAACTTAATTTTTAAAAACAATACATGGAGTCTGAAGCAGAAGAAGAATCTTTATTATTGTCATTGTACGTACATCCAAGAAAATTTCATTTATGCTCTGAGTAGGCCCCAACAGTCCTACACAATCCTAGACAATCCCACACACCTGAAGGGGCCCAACACGCTTGGAGAAGTTTCCAGATTGAGGTGCACCCTGGGTTTGGTGCCTTGCTCAAGGGGACTCGGCATTGCCCTTTGGGGGTGGACTGGCACCTCTCCACTCTCCATTTTAATCTGGGCTGGGATGTGAACTGGCGACCCTCCGGTTCCCAACCCAACAAGCTACCCACAGACAAGAAATTTAAATGGTGGCAAATAAAAGGAATTTCTTGAAGAAAAACTTGAAAATCTCTAAAACAGGTCAGAAAAATAAGTCCTACAAGAAGTTAGTTTTAGTTCTGTGACTTCTGGATGCTGCTAATGAATCAGTTTGAATTTGTTAATGTGAAGGAACGACATCTTTTAAATGCTGTCTCAACACAGACTCTGTATCTGCTTGTTTTTCAAACACGACCACCAGACCGCCTAATCCCAAGATCTCTGTGTCTCCTGCTCATCATTATCTCTGTTTGTCTCTCTGTGGACGATTAAAGGAGAAAACTGAGTCTAATAAATGAATGTGACTGCTCCTGTGCTCCAGCTTCTGCTTGTGGATTCGACTCCATGAAGCTGCAAAACTAAACTGAACCCAGCATAAGAATCTATTGTGATTCACTGAGGCAGAAGAGTCAATCTGTAATTATCATGAACAATGCTAATGGCAGTAAAAATATTTTTTCAAGCAAACTGTAAAGAAGAAGTGAAGTAAAGACAAATAGACTTTATTAAACAGTCTGTTGACTATTTTAAGAGAAACTGTGATGTCTTTCTTACTCAGGTTATGTCTTCCTGTGTGGTTGTGTTGAGCAAATTTTTCTGGATCATTTAACAGATTGATCTGACATTACCTCACACCCAACCTCTATAACAATAGGTGTGTCCACCCACATAAATAAGTGTTGGGAGACTTCACATATCAGCATGGTCCAACTCTTTAAATATCTCCATGTTATATTCTTTGTTTTATTATTATTTGTTCAACAACACTTTAATGGACATATATTTGATTTAAAACTTTTTTACTGCTAAATGTTCACATGATTCATTTCAGAAAATCATCAGGATATGTTACAATCAAATGAAGCACGACAAAAGAAAGTGCAAGGTGTTGAATTTGTGCACAATCTGACAAAGCTGCTTTGTTCCAAGCTTCAGATTATATCATAAATAAATGTTGTAAACAAAAGTTGCTGTTTTAAGTTTGTCCTCAAATTACATACAACTTGAAGAAAAAAAAAAAAAAACAATCTGTAATTTAAAATAGATTTTTTTGTTAATAGATATCTTGTAAAACTATTGCTTTTACAACAAAAAAATTGAATAAATGTCTTTTGAGCAGTTTAAAACCCTCTGTTAAACCTTAAAAATCCTAAATTTACACTAAATTGTATTTTAATTGTAGAAGATGGCTGTATTTTTATTAGTTGGTTACTATATAATATATATTTCTTTACAGTATATCTTTGGTGCCACATCTGCCAGGAAAACAGGGATTTTTTTAAAAAAAGTTTTGTTTACATTGCACTTTGGAAAGTGGAGTACATTTGTACATTTTCCAACACTTTCCTGACCTTAGCTAGGTCCCAAAGCACTTCACAAGGCAACTCATTCACCCATTCACACGCACACTAATGGCTACCGAGCTGCCATGCAAGGCACTAGCCACCACTGGGAGCAACTTAGTGTTCAGAGTCTTGCCCACGGACACTTCGACATGTGGACAGGAGGTGGGGATCAAACCCACAATGTTACAATTCATAGGCGACCTGCTCTACCACCTGAGCCACAGCCGCCCTTAAGCACAGCAGGTTCCCATCAGCCCCTGCTGTGCTTCATGGTTAGTGCTAAACAGCAGCATGTTAACACTGTCACTGTGGGCACATTAACATGCTGATGTTTGCATTTAGGTCCAGCCTCACAGAGCCGGTGGGATGATGTTTGTTCCTGTGGCTCCAAACTGAAAGAATAAAGGAGTTAACATTGATTAATAGAAGAAGTTTTATTTAGGCAGAGTACAAACAAAAAACAGCAAACCAAATTAAAAGATATTTTTGTAGTAGAGGCATGTATTAGATTTTCTAAAGTAAACTTTACCACACTAGGAAATAAATATCTTGTTTAACTACACAACTTTTTATTAGTAAAACAGTATGATGATGATGTAGAAGTTAGTCAGGTCTTCTCACACACGTCTATCTAAACTCCTGAAACACATGCACAGCTACAGCAGTACAGGACATATTCGCTTGTAGTTATTTTTGTACCATTTTTCTCCAGAACAAAAAGTTACTGATAATCAAATGCTGGGGAACATTTCTCTGAAAACAAAACATTCATAGTCAAGAAATGTCTCAAAAATGCTCTTTTTCCATCATCTGGAGTGATTTCCACAAGTTATGTGTCATATTCTGACACCAAATATTTTTTTTTTGTTTTGCAAAACAGTGTGTCAGCTTCTTCTGCTCCAGGATTTCATTTCTTATCTCCACCTCCTCTTCCCTTCTTCTATTTCTTTGTCTCCTCAATCTGCTCCACCTCACTGGACTCGTCCACCACCTTGCCGTTGACCATCGTCTGAGTCACCACCTTCACGATCTTCCTGGTGCGAACATCAGGCTCCTCTGTACGGAAAAAAGTGAGTTTGGATGAGAGGACAGGAGATGAAAACGAGAAAAAAACTTAGAGAAAGACTACTTGGAAGTTGCGATGTATTTAACACTTCAATTCCGAGCATATCTTCCGGGACAGGTCTGCACATGCGTTTTTGGATTACCGTAATTATGGCAGGATTTGCGCAATCAGAAATATTCCAACGGTTCCTGGGAGCTGAGATGTTACACTTTCCAGTAAATATGGTGTCATTACGGTAATTTCACTCGCGCCTCTCAAGGAAGTCGGCAAAGTAGGTGATTTACTGCTACGTGTTGTAAGAGTGTAGTAACAGTGACGATGTAACAAGCAATAGCAGAAAAAGACAAAAACAGAATTTGATTTTAGAGTTTTAGTGAACAAAAACACTGCCACTGCACATGAATGTTAGATTTTGTATGTTAAATTTGAAATCAAAATAAGCATAAAACGTCCAGGTGGAAATTTGGAGGATCAGTTAGAGGGTTAAATGTAAAAAACGTGATGAAAAGATATTCAGAGACATGGTAGAAATAGATTTAACATTAAGATGAGACTAGAGGTTTGATGGTGTGGGATGAGGAGAGTTAAACACTGAACTGTGACTCTTACGAGAAAATTAGCTCCAACTATTCACCTTTCCCTGAAGATGTGACATCCTTTGTTTCTCTGCTGTCTTTTATTTCTTACGTTGTGAGACAGATTTTCAAAATACCGTCCAGTTTGTTAATCCAGCAGCGTGAGTCAGTCAAATTAAGATCACAGTTACAACACGGGGAGAAATGTTTTCTTCCACCACCACATTAGTTGCTATAGAAGCTGAGCCATTAGTGGTGTTTGCATTGTTCTGAATTTCATAAAACTATAATTAGTCCTGGGTGTGTTAAAAGAAATATGTGTATGTGTCAGGTTCAGTACAGCGTTGTCTCCACTTCATGTTTAGTGTTTGGCTGTTGCTACAATTTTGTGCACAATTTTCTTGATTTTTCTTCATCATCATTTGAGTTTTAGCTGCTGTTTAACCTCATTGAGATTCTAATAAGATGCTTTCAAAATGAACACAGCCGTGGTCATTTCTGTGGTATTTATGTTATTACTGTTTATGAATGTCATCGTGTCACAAACAAATACTGACTGAAGTCTGAAGACTCACTTTTTGGTGGAGGAGGAACTTCTTTGACTCTGAGGGACAGAAAAAAGAAAATAACCTGAGAACATCATCAATACATTTAATTATTTCAGCTTCTGGGTGTATGCCTGTTCACTTCCTGTCCCAAATTACACACAGGAAATAGCACCAGTGTACATGCTCCACAGCCTCTAAAGCTAATAATTAATTATATCATATTATGTCTCATTTTATTTTGGTTCAAATTTAAAACTAAGTTGAAGAACATGTGAAAGACAAGGTAGGTGGTTTCTCCTGCTGAAAAGCTTTACGATAAGTCAGTGAACTGTTATCCTTTCCTCTGTAAGAAAAAAAATATTCATACTTCCCAAAATGTCCATTTCTTGAAGCACAAGCTGCACAAGAAGCTATTTCCTTATAATTACATGTAGTAGATGATGTCTTTGTAACAACAGACGAATGTGAAACACTTAAATAACAGACATATGTCAGGGCATCTTAGGCAAGAACAGGTGAATATTATTACTCAACAAGCTCAAACCTTAAAAGAAAACAGCGACACAGCTTGTATGCTGTCCTACTTTTTATAGTCTCGTTTGTAGTTGTTGCAATAACAACAATGTAAGTTCTAACATCTGAGAATAGCTACAACAATGGTGGCTGACAGTGTAAGAAACATGGAGGGTAAGATATCTTGGAGGGATATTTGATCAAGCCAAGAGTGCAGCCGGATGATCTAAACTTTAACTGAAGATTAAACTGAAAGTGAACCCACTATAACCTTAAGAAGTAAAGTGCACAACCCTGGCAAGCAGGTCAAAGCTAAACCAGGAAGTTGGCCTGTAAACTGTGATGGATGAAAGTACAAGGTAACGTTTTTCATAGTGTCTTTGTTTTGTCTTCCAGATGACACTGTCTAACCTCAGTGGTTGTTTACTGCATGTCTGACAACTTCTTTTCATAATGTTGCTGTGACCACAGTAACTAACTTACAAAGTTATTGCTGATGATAACACCAGAAACAGGAATAACTAAAGCTACAAGAATAAAGTTGTAATAAAACCAGTTGACCCTCCCATGAAAACTTTCTTATTATCATTGCAAAACACACGATTCCTCTCCCTCTAGCAGGCGCCTGTAGGTGGCGATCTCCATCTCCAGGTTCTGCTTGATGCGGAGGAGCTGCTCGTAGTCGGTCTTGGTGCGCTGCATGTCCAGCCTGAGCTGAGAGAGGTCATCCTCCATCTGGCTCAGGGTGGTCTGCAGCCGCTCCATCTCACCAGAATACTTCTGACCTGACTCGGCCAAGTTCCCTTCCAGGGCTGCGATCTGAGAGACAAGAAAAATAATAATAAGGCACTATTCATACATGAAGCAATTCAAAGTGCTGTACAACTTTAAAAATTCAGGACAGACATTAACAATAAAATACAATAAAATTCAAGATAGTAAAGTAAAATGAAAGTATAATTCACTTATTCAACACAATCATCTCCCCATTTGGACCTAATCTTACCCATTACTGGCCACATTGGGATTTTATCATCTGAATATCTGGGTCTAATGTTACTGTTAATACAATGATAATATCAGTTTATAGTTTGGGTTGTAGTCCAGGAAGTGAGATTAAACTTCAGTAATTCCTCCCAGCAGTGTCTGGACTGTACTGCCTGTATTGTGTTCAGTAACGTGATGCTTTAGGTTGGCTGGTAGTAAAAGTTTTGGCTCTTCAGCCTTCTCCCATTTTCAGAGAAGCTGTTTGCCAGTAAAAATCATCCCTCAAGAATGTCTCCTGATTCTGAAATTGCTTCCCAAACCATTATAAACAAACACCTGTGAACTGACAAGGCCCTGGCATCCAAAGCAAACATTCACCACTCAGACAGAGATTACCCATCTCACCACTGAAACTCATCCCCCATACTATTTAGCAACCGAATCCCCTACGTCCTTGCATGACTTATCAGAGTGGTTATCAACATGTTTACTGTCAACACAAGATTACAAGAAAGAAAAACAAAAAGAGTTTTCCCAGACGATACAATGCAGTCGCTTTGAAATGTCCAGGGTGCAAGAAACTCATGTGATTGAGATTGAATCTGAACTTCTGTAAGGATTTTCTTTGTGTTATTTGACAAATCCCTTATGTACTGACTGTCTTTAATACAATACCATCATTCATTGTGGCTTTGAGACAAGTTAAAACCATAACTTTAGCCTTGGTTGTGGTGTTTGCACTGATTTATATGTGCATTAGATTTATGTTTGCACTGTGCCAAATGTAGAAATTTGATAATCATGGATGAATTTTTATAACTAAAACCTTTTTCACCAAGATGCCCACCAAGATGTATTGGTTTGTTGTTTAATCTAACTTCATCTCAGCTCACCTGTTTGTGCAGACTCTCCAGCTCCACCTCCAGGGTCTGCAGAAAGCGCTGTCTCTCGGTCAGCTCGGCCTGGGCTCCTCTCAGAGCCTCATTGCTCTCCTTCACCTCATTCTGCACCGTCTCCAGCTGGGTGGGACAGGAAGCAGCAAAACGGTTTATTTTCTATTTTTCTAACTTTCTACAAACATAATCTGTAAATATAAAACTGTATATTTCTCCCTGCACCTTCTTGCGGTACCACTGCTCCGCCTGTTCCTTGTTCTTCTTCACAATCCCCTCATACTGGGAGCGCAGCTCAGACAGGATGTTGCCCAGCTCCGGCCCGCTGGCAGAGTCCACCTCCACATTCACCTCATCCCTGGCAATACGAGACCTCATCTGCTCGAGTTCCTGCAGGAGAACAATTGGTAAACTCTTTATGTTGCCATATTGAGTTAATTTCATAACTGCTCTGTGTTTGACATCTGTGCAAACAGGCAACATATGGAGCCATGAGCAGTTTTTGTGAACCCTACACTGTGGGGGGGGGGAGAGGATGTGACGGTATTTTCATTATTTAGATGTTCTTCATCAATACTTGATGGGACAGAGCTCGCCTTACCCACAGCCGTCCAACTCACACCCACACACACCGTACACTCCCTGGATGCTGGGTGGATCTCTTTCACTCTCTCTCTTGTTGTTGAGTCACATGCAGTTTGTTCTGATGTGATGTGGTCTGTTATTAATGCTCCTTTATTCTCACACAGTTTCCCAGTTACATGTGCAGTGGGTGAATCTTCACTTAGAAAGATGAAGAATGAGATGATGCAGTAGTGGGAGCCAAGCTAACCCTGAGAGATGCTGCTTAGTGGTAAATTAAAACAAATGTAAAATAAAAACATGTCTTCCAGGTTTCACAGAAGCTGAAATAACACAGTCACATTTGGTCAAATTCATCATCACAATCTACAGTAGTTGTGTGTTAAATTGTGGTATTAAAGCTTTAAGTGTGCAACAGTTAATCTACTACAAACATGGAGTCTGCACTGCTGCTTTCTTTACACCACATTGCTCTAATTAGTCTCTATAGTCTTGTTTTATTAAGAGGGAGTTAAGTTCTTCTCTTTGCTGTGATGGGGTGAGTTTATCTTAGTTTATCTTTCCCTCAGTGGACACCTCAGATCAGCTGATTGGACAGAAAGAGCAGGTTGGAGCAACCAGAGCTACCTGCTCATTTTGTTTATAGTAACCAGAGGACCACCTCTCCCTGTGCGCCCCCCCATGCAACCTTTTCAGTCTGCTTAGGCTCTTTAAAAAAATAAAAACCTCACTGAGTCCGCCAAATTAGGTCAAGCTGATTGAAACAGCCTGCTGTTTGTGAGGGCAGGTCGGAGAACCGGAGCGAGGGCCAGGATGAAAATGAGACTACACAAATGTCAAGTACTGAGTGAAGTAAACGCTGTAAACAGAGAAGTAAAAGGATGCCGGAGAAAAGAGGAGGGATAAAGCTGTGAGATAGAGGTGACAAACCTCCTCATGGTTTTTCTTGAGGAAGTAGAGCTCCTCTTTCAGGCTGTCCAAGTCTCCTCTCAGGGAGGCGATAATCTGCTCGTGGTCGGTCTTGGCCTTTTTCAGGGCAACACAGTCTCGCTCCACAGACTGACACATCACCATCTCAGTCTCCCACCTATAGGGAAAGGTCACAAAGAGAAACACTCAGCAGCATATATTACAGTGAGTGTGGGGATCGTATCATGAGGTTTGTAGTTTACCCCTGCAGACAGAAATCCTGATGGTTTTTTTTTTCTGTTGTAATAGAAAGTACCACAAGGAAGTTACAATTAAATGTCAAAGCTATAACCTGTCTGCAGAATGAAAACAGAAAAACATTTGCATTTATATACTTATCTTTGCATAATATTTAGTAGCTATAGCAGTCAAAAGTCTCCAAAATTAAAATTGAAACTCAAAGTGATATGTGTTCCCAATAATAAGCAGAATCTAGATTCATTACCTTAACGAGTACAACTTTAAGTCGATTAAATAATACACTAAAAAGTGACAAATACTACTCAGTTAAACAACATTTCATACAAATATCAAATATCTGCAGCATGAATACAGGAAAATCACAAGACTACAGGTGTTTTTATTCTCACCGGAGAAAAAAGGTTTGATACTCACTTGATTCTGAAGTCATCAGCAGCCAGTTTAGCATTATCGATCTCTAACATGAGCCGAGCATTTTCCAAAGTCTTCTTCCTCACCTGATAAACATTAACACGGGTTAATAATAAAACACATTCAAATCCACTTTTTCCACTTCTCACTGAAGTTAATACAGTCTGCTCCATTTCCTGCTTTATGTGCCTGTTAAATTACTGTATGTTGTATACTTACAGTAACTCTACAGTGAATTGCATATTATTTCAAACACACCTGAACATTTGAGGCCATGTCCAATAAAGTAATTTATTCCACTTTCATTAAACTGTAACTGTGTCCGTTTTAAAAAGCTGAACTAATGATTAACTCTGTCTCTGCTATATTTGGTATAAGTTAACTCAAAGGTCAAACACAGGTCAGACTCTGCCTGTGAGGAATCTTCTGATGCAGCTCATGTTAAAATTCATTTGCATAAATGTTTTGTCTATGTAAAATAATCAAAGTCATCATAACCTTGAGCTTGAGTGACACCTACAAAACTCAGAAGTTGACTTGTGTGCTGTTTGAGTGGACCTGTTGATACGTTCAGTCCTACCTCTTGCTCAACAGCATGAGCTTGTGCCATCATAGAATCAAGGTCATGACCTTTGGGAATGCGGTCGATCATCAGCTGCTTAATTTTCATCTCCAGGTCGGCGTTGGAGCGCTCCAGTGAGCGCACCTGGAGGTGAAAGAGACAAGGAGAGGAGGATGATCACACTGTTTATTTCCCTGGCTGCAGACCAAGGAACAGAGCAGCACTGTGTGAGCGGCAGACCTTGTCCAGGTAGTTGGCCAGACGGTTGTTGAGGCTCTGCATGGCTTCCTTGTCGTTGGTGCTGTTGCCATGCAGGCCGTTAAGTTGAAGGCTGATTGGCCCGTTGAGATCCTGGCTGATAGAGGCAGAACGGGTCAGCGGGCTGGCGGCGAAAGAGACAGATGCTCGAGAGCGAGCCCGGCTGGTGTCCATCAGAGAACGACTGGAAAAGGAGGGCTGACGGTTCATGGAGTAACTTCTCACTGAGATACTGGAGGCCATGATGGGTGGCTGAAGACACAAACACACAGAAACTTAGGATTAAACAATGACTTGTTTTTAACTCATAAAGATGTGATGGAGGATATGAACCAAGAAACAGAACAAAAGCACAATCACAATCATGCTACATTTTTGACATCTCTTGCAGGTTCATGTCTGAGAGGATGAGTGATCAAATTACAGACGTCATAATGAAAATACACAACTTCAAAAGCAGGACTGTTTGACCTATTGCAGCCATTTAAAGCTAGTGTTACATGAGATCAGGTTGTAGAAAAGCTCTTCAGTGGCCCTTAAGCAAATGTGCTTTATTCTAGCGTTTGGACAGACTTAAATGGAAATACAAGTAGGGTGTTATATTCAAGACGGCTGATCGCCCACTGAATATGATGAAAGGAGTCTTTCAATGAGTGTACGTACGGCCGGCTAGTGGCTATTCAGACTAACCATCTGCATCGCAGAGATGACTGACTTTATGGCCACAGCCACTTCACTCTGTCATTCTCAGCTCTGTGCAAATACAACTTCAACTCAAGTCAGCATGAAATCAAAATGTAAATGACCACAGCTCAACTACAGGCTGAAGAAGAGCCTCTCACCGAGGCCGGAAACACTCTCATACAGTCTTTTACTATGATAATGAGATGCATGTTATATTCAAGAAGAGAGGGTTCATAAAACAGAAACAAACAGAGGAGACGGCTGCTGGCTGCATGCTCACATTCCTGATGTTAAACATTCAAGTAGAGTTTGTTATTAAATGAATACAGTTTTATTAGATATCTATTACAGCCATTATATGTCATTAATTGTTTTGTGATATTAAATGCTTTATTACTATTTTATCTAATTTCAAAACTCAAATTACTTCCTGGACTTCAAGCAAGAGTAGTTGTTGTTGGATGTCAAATATAGTGCTGGACAGGGTAGCCTTGTGTGTGTGTGTGTGTGTGTGTGTGTGTGTGTGTGTGTGTGTGTGTGTGTGTGTGTGCGTGCAGAGCGGACGCTTGCTTTTGTGAGCAGGGTTTCAGTGGCAGATTAGCGCTCAACGGAACCTCTCTGTGTCGCTGTCACTTGATCCTCGCAACACCGTTCCCACAACACTACAAAGGCACCCAGCAGGAGACAGACAGTCCTTGTTCAGATGAAAGATAGAGCTTGGGAAAATGATCTAGAAAATATTCAGAGTGAATTCCAGAGTCACAAGGAGACACTTTGTTCAGCAGGAAATGGACTCTCATTTCATATTTGGAGATCATCTCGCTATCAGCTGACAAATGGCTGCGCTGACAACTTTGAATGAAAGTGAACAGGAAAATAAGGAAGATTTGATTGAGAAAAGTTGCTCAGGGTTGTCTTTCAAATGTTATTTCCTTGCATTATTTTTCCTCATCATTAATTTAAACAATTCAATAATAATCTTGACTTTTATTTAAAGAAGTGTGAGTGCTAAAAACAAATTAATAAATAATAGAAAAATATTATTCTTACCAGGATTTTCTTACGGTAGAGTCAAGATGGGGACCAGAGAGTGCTGGAGGCTCTGTGCTGCTGATGCTACAGGTGAGCTTATATGGAGGTGTACAGGTAGTGGGAGGAGCAGTGGGAGGTGTGTTTACACCTGCAGCTACTGAGAAAAGAGTCTTGTAATGAAACTAACACACCTTTTCAGTTGACTTCTCCTGCTGAGGTGCAATGTGATTCTTTGCTGACGTACTAGATGCTGACTTTGTGTCTTTTTTGTGGGAATGCAGCATCTGTCACTGTGTGTACAACCTGGCTCGTATTTGATTTGTATATATTGTACATTTATCATATTTACACAGGGCTGTGAAATGATTCTCTACATTCAGCAGCTTGTCACTGACTTTCTCTGTTGTGCGGTGCAGCTCGACATGAGGCTGATGAAAGCAGTGAGACAGAACCAAAACAGTTTCGCTGCAAAACTGTGAAACCACTGAACCAAAACCACCAAACGATCATGTGGAAGGCTCTGTAAGGAGGAGGTGAACTGCAGATGCATTATAAGTTACAGGCAGACAGTTTGTTTGTGATTGTGCAGCTACCATCCTGTTGTCCTTCTTCCTGGTTGCATCACTGATCAGAATAATGTACACCCTCTCATGTATCTGTGCTATTAAATGTCTCATTATTCCTCACCATCCCTTGGCTGGTAGCATGTAGGTGTGTGCAGCCCCACCTGCAGCTCTCCGGAGCCCTCCTGTCCAGCACTCACTCATCTTGATGTAACCTGATCCTCCTTCTACCTGTTGGAGATAAAATATTCAACAAGTCACTCGGAGAAAGAAAACCTAATGGCTGAACCACTTTGAAACAAACATGGTGGAGGCTCCGTTCAAACAGGGAATGGTCAGAATATCACTGATGATACTATTTCACTCATAATAGTTTGAATGAAGATGACAAATGTGGTAGAGTTTGTGTTGTACACTGTATAATACTCACAACTTTAAAGATGTAACTCTAAAGATGATGCATTAGAGTGACAGAAAAACCTGTCATCTATTAACAGTGTGTGTGTGTGTGTGTGTGTGTGTTCTTACACAGGAAGACAGATGACTGAGCAGCGTTTATACTCCACTTCTTCACATTTGCACTCCAACTGTGGCTCTATATACGTCTTTCCAGAACCTTGTCCATGCAAAGTCTTGTAAAAACATAGAGGAGCCTGAGATGATAAAAATGTGTGGCTGAAGCATGAGACTTCCACATTTTACCATATTCAAATTCAACTGAGCTCAGCATTGCAAATGTCTCTATTTGCATTAGATCTACAAATATTCTGTATTTTGTACCTGCAAGTTGTATTTTAGTAAAAATGTGAATAGCTGATGATGTATATTAGTTTATAGCTTTTGTGTTTCTTCCAGAATCACTGATTAAATTGGGTCTTCACAAACTAATCAGTCACATTTTCAGTGCACTGACCACTCTCTATTTCAGACTGTAAACACAGCGATCATATATTTATCATGTCATCATGTCATTTTTATTGCATCAACAAATCAACTCTAAAAAAGTGCAAACACTGTAATCTGAGGCTCTACTTCTAGAGTAAGTGACAACTGTTTATTTGTGCAGCACTTCTCAAAACCACATCACAGGTGCTCGACACAATAGACGAATCTTTATTTATCAGATGGATGCACCGTGCTCAATGAAATGTAATTTACACTAACAACACACACATAGATAAACAGGGGCCCTGTGAAATGCATGGAGAGGTTGCAGAGGGAGGGCACTGCCACTGTGCAGCAGTTGGGGGTTGATGCCTTGCTCAATGGCACCTCGGCAGTGCCCCTGGAGGTGGACCGGCACCTCTCCAGCCACCAGTCCACATTTTGATTTAGTCTGGGCTGGGATGTGAACCGGTGTGACCCTGATTTAGGTCTGATAAAGATAAAAGAAGCCATTGGTTTTATGTAGTATGTGATATGATGACATGGACAACAGTAAAAAAAAAAAAAAAGAATTATATGTGTGAGTTATATTTGACTATTGAAAATATTTATCTGCATTTTCCCATCACACCATGCCCATCACCAGTCAGTGATCAACACCATGGCTGTGATCTATCTCCACTATGTGGTGAAGGCTGGTAAATACAAACTTAGGTTCTCAGTGAAATGAGCACCAGCACTTTCCAAAAGAGGGCAGCAACAAGCTACAGTAATACAGACGACACTCTGCTTATTACTCCAACTGAATATCTAAATGAACTTTTTCATATGGTGAGAGGAAACTGTCCTTTCGAATGAGATGTGACAGAAAAAAGATTCAAAACAAAAGGAAATGTTTTCTGTAAATCTCCTTCACATGTAGTTTTCCCTTTTAATTTATAAGAACATGCTCAAAAGCAAGGCTCCATGTTTTCCTTCCTTTAATCTGGATGCATCATGAAATCATCAGAAATATTTCTACATATCTTATGCATCTTTTCATGTACATTTAACCCAAATCTAAATTGAATTACTGACATTTATTATATCGTTGGAAACTTGTGGATCTTCTCTGGACTTTGAAAAAATTGAAAGTCAGAAAGTTGTGTGACTTTCACTATGGTTTGGATGCACAGCAGAGGTGTTTAACTGTAAACAGCATTTAATATACACTTAGATATGAGATCAAAATGAGATCAATCACAGTCAAGCTGAACCTTCATCAACCCCTTTGCTCACTTTCACTTTCTCTCTCTCTCTCTCCTTTGGTCAGTGTCGATCAGAGTTTGGTTGTTAAATAAATAAACAGGTGATTAGACTGGCAGGATGTGAGGATACTACTCATGACCCCACTTGACCCCTCATGACCCCTGTCACAAGTGATCATGTGACCACACTGGCATAAAGGAGAGCTAACCTTTGTGGTACTCGTGACATCAGGTCAGCACTTTCATAATATTACAAAAATATACAATTAGCTACACAGGCTAAAAGTTTATGATTAATTTCCACTTGTAATTTTTGTTTTTTAGGTGAGCGGTCGATTTCAGTGAAATGCTGTATCTCATGTATGCGATCCTACATGATGATGGTGTGTGCAGCTAAACAATTGTGCCAAATACACAAACAGCACTAAGATAAAATCATTTAAACACCAAAACATCTGTGGAAAGTTACCATAAAAAATTAGAAAATAAATGTTGCTATTTAATTTGAGATTGGTGTTATCACAGAGCAACTCACTTGAAATGACTCCAACCTCCAGCTGTGCATCATCCTTGCTGCTTCG
The DNA here is from genome assembly GCA_900323345.1 of Pseudochromis fuscus. Lineage (NCBI taxonomy): Eukaryota > Metazoa > Chordata > Actinopteri > Pseudochromidae > Pseudochromis > Pseudochromis fuscus. The sequence continues at coordinate 89,011 of OOFC01050846.1, read as the reverse complement.
GCCCTGAACATGACAGATTCCTCTCAGTGGTCATTTGGCCCCTGAAGTGATTGCTTCCCGTTTCAGATATGTTGCAGTCTCACCAGTATTCATGTCGGACAGGTGACAGGCAAACAAATACAGATGCAGAGACAGATTCAGCCGCATGTGAAGCAGCCAAAGTTTTCTTTAAGTGTTTAGACGTCGTCATCATCATCATCATCATCAGCAGCAGCAGCAGCAGCAGTAGTAGTATTATTCTCAGTCTGATCTTTCTGTCAGCTTCTGGGAAAATGACTGAAACACTGTTGAAACGTAGTCGCGTGAGGTTTTTCCCATTTCTCAAATTGAACAAAATGAAAAGTAGAAGGTGGACAGGTAGCAATAATTTAATTTCAAGTACAAAGTTCAATTACTGATTTCATGGGTTGATGTAATGAGGTGAAGCTCACAGCAGAAACAGAGCAGAGCTCTCCTGTGAAAACCATGTATCACCAAGATTTCAATTTTTTTTAATCATCTGAGACAAAACAACTGTTTTCCACTGTAGTGTCAATTATTTTTCAAGTAATAAAAGATTTAAGGTTTTTATTATCTTTAGGTGAATAAGAATTCTCTTCAAGCTGAAATAATATTTATTTTCAAATCACACACAGTTTGTCCAGAGTGAAGATATAAAGTGCATTTTAACTGCAAGTAGCAAACAAAGTGAATGAAACAAAAATAGCTCATGAAGGCAGTCATAGAAAATGTTGTCTACTTTTTGTGTACTCAGGTTGTTAATATGTAGATTGTAGAAATGTGTAAACATTTCTAAATCACTCACTGAGCCTTTTTTCATGAAGGATGCAGCATTTTTAAGTTGGATAAAAACAAAGTACAGATGCAGAAAACACTCCCAGATGTGCATACCATCAGTATTACAGTACTGTCATGTAGTTTTGTAGTAATAATGACTCCTTAAAGATCCATTAATGCTGGGTATTAATTAGAGGATTATAATTGACCTTAGAAAAATGATTTAACATGTAGTTATATGTTAAATCCTTTCAGCCAGCCGAGTTGTTCGCTGTGGTTCTGTCATATCACGTCTTCAGGTTAGAGTCTTTAGATAGTGGATGTGACAAGAGGAAGGTCTGAACTCCACCTGTTGGAATAATGCAAAGCACAACATGGTGTTTACCCCCACTGGCCTTTTTTCCTTATAAGCAATGTGATCACACAAAATTTCACAACATTAAACTTAAAATTAGGTCCGCGGGTTTTTCCTTTTCTGCAATTTATTCCCTAACTATCCCTCATTTCTCACAGTTCCCCATCAAAAGTTTAAATCTAAGGTAACCGATGGATGTTGGATTCGTTATTCCACCAATTTAAGGAACTCAAAGCACTTCACTTCACAACCCTGATTGATGTAATTTGGGCCCCAAGTCAGTGTTTGATGGGCGGATTTCAGTCCACCAGCCGGCCTCTGATAAGACGATAAGGATCTGCAGTGGAGAAATTACACACAGATAACAACATATGTGAGCAACTCTGGAGGTCAGCACCTGCACTCGCTCTTTCTTTTCCTCCGCTTTAACTATCTGTTTTTTTCCCCCCTCGTGGGTTTTCCTCCCCCTTCTGTCTGACTGCAGGTTGCTTTTGTGTGACGGAAACACGTCAGACCACTCAGTACGTGTGTAGATCGCTATCAGGAGGGTTGGTAATATTTAAGATATGGATCTATATGCATAGCTGGTGACTGTATGAAAAGTTGAAAGGGAAAGAGGTCTGTTTGTGTGTGTGTGTGTGTGTGTGTGTGTGTGTGAGGAAAACTTGGCTAAAAAACACAGTCTTATCCTGTACATGACCTGTGGAAGTAGCAACAGAAGGAGGCAGGGCAGCACCTTTGGGAGCTTCTTAGTGGTACGACCACAGTCTTGTTGACGGCTGAACCACTTTAAAAGTTTCATGAGTTGAATGTTTTGCTCAGTGGCAGCCTGACAGTAGATGTACATTTTCCCACAAACTCCCAGTTTGAGGTTTGCTGAGGCTCCAATTTCACACTCTCCTGCTCAGATAGCACTGGTGGAGTTACCTGTTTCACTGTGCGACTGTTATTAGTTTCAGCAGGTCCCACATTGTTTAGAGAGATAGTTTTAAACATAAAATTGCGTGTGGTTGTTTGGTAATATTGCCAGTCCTCTTAGTCACAGTAAGTCTGTTCAATTCACACACTTGTCATGAGTTTTTGACCATCAAACAACATCAAAACACACACACATCAATAAGAGTGTGATCAATATAATAGTGTCTGGATTGAAAAAAGACAGAAGACTTGTTTCAAAGCTGGAAACTAATAATTTAATCATACATAAGAACTGTTATAAAGAAATTCAAAAGATGTGGCAACAAGTTTTGGGGGCTTTAGGACTTTTATTTTTCTAATTTCTAAATAAATCAAATTACCATGAATAACCACACCAACAGCCTTGGGGTCATGAACTACTTTTCCAGTGTTGTTTTTATTTTTGGAAGTAGTGTGCCAGGATTATTGGCATTAGCTTAATGTTTGTAGTACCGGGGCCTCTGGTCTCATGTTAAAGCTGCCATGTGTAGTCTGTAGTGAACAACTCTACCTGAGCTTGACAGAGTGTTACTGTGCACAATAGATGGTAGCTGCAGGTCATCTCTAAGTGACTCATTACTGCTCGCTGCACGTCGCCCACGTGACGCCCGCGTGAAGAGCGAAATCGTTCAAAAATTAGATTCTCTAAATAGAAAGTTTTTATCATGTCAAATCTTTCTTTCAAAAGTGAAAAGGACTGAGGCTGAGGCTGTAAACCAGACAAGACACACAAGACAATAATGATATATCTCTGTGATCCATCGCTAATGTGATCATTGGATGTTTGTTTTGAGGGAGAGAGCTCAAAATCCGATGTTGCTCAGCTTTCCTTCATTTGGTCCCATTAACTGCTGGCAGCACTCTTGTTTTTCCGTTGTTGTTGAAAGAAGCCCTTTCATATTCATATGCCATGTTCTGAAGTCTGCACTTTGTGTGTGTGTGTGTGTGTGTGTGTGTGTGTGTGTTGCATATGGATTTCCATTACTCAGCACAGTGTGGAAGCAAAAGGCAGAGGAGAG